>JAHWFO010012898.1:3780082-3814783 GCA_023313115.1 Rhysida immarginata | reverse complement strand
ACTTTAGGTGAGACATCTTGTATATTTTCAGTAATCCGAAATATGGTGGAGAGGGGAGTATACAGCCGACAGCTCATAAGATATAATCTCAAGAAAACTTCGAATGGCGATGAAAACCACGGTCTATAGATATTCATGGTCACCGAGCCGAGCTCCATTGTTAAAATGAAGCTAAAGCTCCTAGCTCCCGGTAGGGCGGGAACTCTATTGAAAAGTGGCGCTGCACGTACAATCGGCCCAACTGCGCCTGCAGCGCCGCCCTATCGGCAGATAGAAACTTTACTTTCATATTCAGTTTCAATGAAAATCTCTATCGCAGGTTGCGGTCGGCCTTATGCGATCTATGCGGCACCTGGCGCGATCTGTTTTCCTTAGCTTCTTGAAACAATGGAAAATGACCGAAGCTTGATGACCATGAATGTAGACCGTGATGAAAACCAACACCTCCTAGAAAGAAAGCCAAACAACTGAAACGTCAAGCATTGTTACATCATCATATTTCGACCATTGTTAATCGTATTTCTACCACGGTCTATAGATATTCATGGTCATCGAGCTTCGGAAACTTTCCATTGTTTCGAGAAGCTAAGGAAAACAGATCGCGCATAGATCGCACTATTCCGACCGCAACCAGCGATAGAGATTTTCATTGAAACTGAATACGAAAATAAAGTTTCTTTCTCCCGATAGGGTGGCGCTGCAGGCGCAGTTGGGCAGATTGTACATGTAGCGCCACTTTTCAATAGAATTCCCACCCTACCGGGAGCTAGAAACTTTAGCTTCATTTTAACAATGGAGCTCGATGACCATGAATATCTATAGACCGTGATTTCTACCAATAATAAGCCCTAAATTTGGTCGATTTATGATGATGTAAAAATGTGAGACGTTTCAGTTGTTTGGCTTTCTTTCTAGGAGGTGTTGTGAAAACCCGGTCTTTCAAAAGTCGTTGTTGCTCCATTGTTCCAGACTATCGGAACTTTCTTCTTTCTTGGATTTGCAATTAGGCTATCCATTCCCTCATATCGTTAATCGTCGAACGTATGAAGGATACTGGCGAGGACAATAAATTTTGAAAATAGTTAAAAAAACAAACAGCTTTCAGGAATATATGTTTAGATCCATAAATCGAGTGTGAATGTTTGAACGAATTTTTATTTAAATGTACATTTCCTTATAATTTTGCCAGTCTTATTGGTAACAGTATGCAATGATATAGCTCTTTTTATATGCTGAAAAAAATCAAAATAAATATTTAACTCTATGTCGTTCACTTAAACAGTTAAGCTAATTGGCGACAACATATTTTTGTGATCTTCATAAAAAAACATTTCAAAAATAAAGCAGTACCCCTTTGACATAATCTTTGAGATAGAAGAAAAACGGAGCCACTATTCCACATAATAACCGTTTAATAAGCATAGATGTATACATTTCGGCCACTAAGTTGTCATTATCTGTATGGGATAAAGAATACAAAAGCTGGAGCTGTTTATAGTATAGGTGAATAGGCACCACGCCGCTGATTGCCCACTATTAATACTGTACAGATTTTGTAATTACCGGTATTTGTCCCATACTGATGGCTACTTAATGGCGGAAATGTATACATCTATGCTTATTAAAATGATATTTTATAGAATAATGGCTCCGTTTTCCTTCCATCTCTATGATTATGCCCACAGCGTCATAAATTTAGTGCTTTATTTTTGTATCATCGCATACCTTACCTATTCGAATTCTGACTCCCTCCATCCTCTTTGTAGCCAATTCCTAAAACCAACATTTACTTCATTAGCTGGAGCAAGAACTCTAGCTTTAAAAAAGTGTGCACAAGTAAGAAAAAAAACTCCGCTTCTTAATTGCCTTTAATTCCGACAGACTGAATAGTCCCAAACTTGGCGAACGCAGCGCGGTTGCTGTCAATAAATCCGACATCACCCTCTTAAAAGATGAATTAGATATCCTATCTCATGTTTTAAGTTTGTAATTGCCAACCACAACGAAGATTTAATCTCCCTTTTTTCTACTATTTCCGATGGTTCTCATCCTCATACCATATAGAAAATGCCATTTAAGCTCGGGACCCAGCGCGCCGAAAATTTTCGCATTTCTAGCCCACTTCTTTTCAAGCAATCTCACGAGCAGTCCATCAGCGAACATTGGCCAACAGCAAGTTAGAAATGGTTGTCACTTGTGCCTCTGAAAAGGCGGATCGCCAAGGCCTAGGCTCGTCGTTAATATTCTCACGTCCACGGTTGAATGCATTCATTCACTTCATTCTAGTATTATGCGTTAATGATGAGCTCCACAGGCCTCGAAAACTCCCTTGTAGGACTCCTTTACGGTACGGCTCCTTGCAGTTTCAGTTTTAATGGCACTTTCATTTGCAATGGCTACTACTTTGGCTTGCATGTGCGATACAGTTAGGATCACACATATAACCATTCTCCTCCAGGTGATCACTATTAAACTTTCCAACTCTTGTAATTTTATTATTCAGGCTGATAATTTTTCATTATAGGGCTTCGTAATGTAAAATGCCCATATCGACCCAATCTGTAAATTGAAACTAAGACATTTTTTTTTATCAAGTTTATTGTTTAAAAGTAATCTCTCGAACACACTAGCTTGTCGGTTTCTTAACGAAGCGCCTTGTATAAGCGCTATCTTCAAAAACAACTTACTATTGATTAAATATGATAATAAATGAGTTGCTAGAGGAAAATTTTCTAGATGGTCGGTTAGATAAAAGAATGCCAATTAAATCGACATGTTTGACGTAATATTTACTTATTTATATAGGTTACCCAAAACAGTGTAAAAAAATTCTTTATAATAATGGTCGCGCTGTATCGAGAATATCAATTAAAACATGCGATTATAAAAAACATATACTTGAAGTTTTGATCTTGATTACAGCAAGACACACTTCCTGTGCTAAATCAGTATTGCAGCTTTTTTCCATGAAACGTTTTCCAAATAAAGTTCTCTTTCTAAACCGAGAGAAACCTCTTGGCTATTATGAATCTCTATTGGGTCGCATTAGGTGACTAAAATTCCCGTCCCAGCATTAGGTGAGTACATTTTTCGTCTCAGTGAATTTAAGGCTGAAGTGTTGACAGCGAGGCATCCAGAGCATCTTCGACTTGGATCCCAGCTTTTCTTCTGGAAATGTCCCTTCTCAACACAAGCGTCTCCGTCTTCTCAAGATATCCTCTTTTTTTTTTTTTCTTTTTACAAGGTTTTTTCCCGTACACCAAGAATAATTTCCTATTTTCCTTTCTGAAAGTTAGCTGAGAGCGCTAAAGCGCAAGTATTGTCACTCTCGAGACTAGCGAATCCACAGATTCTCTTTTAGTGTCCCAGCAGTGGTAGCTTCATACAATGTACAGTAATTCCTACACAGGCGCCAGATCCAATATATCGCGGAGCGGTGAATTGCATGCATAACGTCGGGAACAATTTGGAAACGTTCGGCGCAGTCTTTCAGCTAAACAGTTTACCTGAGGCGATAACCGCTTTACAATAATACTACACGAACAAATAGATCCAGTATGCTAATTTCAAACCTGAAACAAAAGATTTTGTACATTGGCGGAAAGTAAAGAAGATGCTTTAGTTTACAACTTTTATATCATGTTACTATTTTATATTGGACTATTCTGTTTTAAATGCATTTTTTATTCGTACAAATTTTTAATGCTTTATTGACGAACTTTTAATACTTTATTCTTACTTTTTTCATGAAATTCTCTTTTTTTATCCTGGTAGATCAGGTTTTGCAACTACCCTAACTCACTCCGTTTCTTTGTGCAATTCGCCTCGTGCAATAAAGCTCTAGATTAGGAAAGTACGGCAAACTTCGTCGTCTGCAATCAAATCCGCCATTGTTGGCCCAGTTGGCCCTATCAAGTGAGTTACGTTTCTTCTAAAATTCGGCTTAAATGCATCCTTTTCGCAAAATTTCTTATTATTATCGTCTGGAAATATAACTGACAATCAGTAAATTCTGTAACTATTGATTTTTCTTTAAATTTTGTTTTCAATTATAATTTTTTACATATTAATAATGATAACTTTGAGGCATTTTAATGATAACCAGATTAAGTTTTTGGTTTATTTTCACTTTATTTATTTATCCTTAATAAACGATTTACATGTAATTAATAAATTTTTAAAAGCATTGTGTGTAGTTTTTGTAATTTTATTTATCAAAATATAATTTTATAAATTTTTATTAAAATATATTTAATATAAACTTTTATCAAATTAATTTTTATATTTATATCAAAAATTTCACTTTACCAATTTTAATTTTATTAAATTATAAAAAGATTAAATTATTAAAAAAAACTATGATTATAATTATAATAATATCAAATATAATTTAATAAAATAGGAATTATTAAATTTAAATTTTTGATTTAAATATAAAAATTACTTTGATAATTACATTTTGATAGAAAATTTTAAAAATTATAATTTGGAAAACTATTCGTTTGATTACAAAAAAAAATTACAAAAAATAACTACACATGCAATGTATTTTGAAATATATTCATTTATAGAGGTTTATAATATTGACGTAAAAAATCTACCAAAAACTTATAGTTAAAATTTTCTATATTTTTTTTCACAATAGCAAATTTTCGTTATTCAATTTAATACGTTATATTCAAGTTTAATGATGAGTGATAATTAACTTCGCTAAAATAAGATGAAAATAACATGGACGTTTTATTTCAAATTTTGCCTCCACATTTCACAGACAGTTTAACCTTGTTATATTGAATTGTATTTTCTTAAAAAGAACTACATTTAACAAAAAATTATATTTTCTGCTCGTCTGAGAAATGCACAATGCAACATTTCTATAACATTCGGTAAAGTTATAATATAAACGTACTTGCTTCTTATTCCTTCTTCAGATATTTTAACGAATTTATTGACCTCCAAGGAGCATAGATTGAAGGATCCTCAAATTTTGCTTATTCGGATTCAAATTTAGGATCAATCAACGAATATTTCATTAAAAATTTAATCTAAATTGCATCTTCCACAGGCATTTCAATGGTATCTATCGCTGCGTTTGGGCCAACAATGGCTGACAAACTCACGTGACAGCCGTTCTACCAATCAGCGGCTGCGGGCGGCGCGGAAAAGGTTTGCCGTACTTTCCTAATCTAGAGCTTTATCTTGCAAGCTGCACAAGCGCCACCATTGTGAAGTTTCTGAGACTATAACTATTTGTCACCATGAGACCGGGAATTGAATGAAAAGAAAATGGATGTTCTTATTAAATACAGTTTTCAGGGTGTTAATTTTAATTCACAGGACCCGAAATACTTCTTTCTTTTAATCGCTTTTTGCACAGCTGTCTTTGTTGACGAAACCTGTTTTCAGATGGAAATGAATAATATTTTTTTCCTTCTGGGCGTCTATAATATGAATTTAAACATTCCACTACGTAGCATGTGATACAAGGCATATTTGATTCAATTCAGCAAATTTATACACAAAATAAAATCGCTCAAATTGAGATAAATTTGCGAGCGCCCATAGAAGAGAAGCACAACTTGGCCACAGATAGTTAACTCACATTTCTGCTAGTTGGTGCTTCGATCGAACTTGCAAGAGGCGAATATCTTTTAGCCTTAACAAAATAAAGTAGATTATTGCCTCAGGTAAACTGTCGGGTAAGTTAGCACTAAACAGATTATAGACAACGGGCACTGTCATGGAGAATAATTGGTAAAATGGTGAGAAATCTACGCAATCTCCTCCGCAGGGTTTCACGAAGGTTGTGTTGCAAGCAATGCTAATAGTCCGTTGGGTACTTCGTGAGTAAGGATCCCACCATCGTAATCGTATGCAACAATAAGCATGACTTTAATCGTTTATGGGTGAGCCGTAATGGTGCTAGTCGTTGATTTGATGTTTCAGTGTAACTTCATAAGAGAGTGCCCATGTTTCATTCTTCGTAGGAACTGGTCTTCTTCACGATCCAACCGTTCCAAATGGATCCTAGCAGTCTCGTAACGCTCTCAGGCTTCAATCTCCGTAAGCGCGTGAGGAATCCAGAGCGCGCAAAATTTGCGCATTTGTAGCAGTTTCTTAAGGATTTTAAGAATGACCAGTTTGACAAACAATCTCGCAAGCAGTTCATCAAGTCAGAAACGGTCATCACTTACGTATCTGAAATGGCGGGTTGCCGTATCTGAAAAAAGGCCTAGTCTCGTCGTTCACATTCTCTCGTCCACCCTTGAATGCGTTCACCAACTTCCTAAAAGGGTTTCACACACACAAACACACACATACACACCAGAAAAACCGGAGTCGGCAACGACAGAGGATGCAATGTAATCAAATTAGAGCTTTCAGCCGTAGCCCAGTCCTGTAATTTGCCGGTCCAGCAATCGCCACTGGCATGCAAGGTGTGTATAAAAAGTATCGGGAAAAGTTTCGGGAAAATAGATTTATTTCAGATATTGCTACAAAACCTTAAAATTCTTCAAAGTACATCCCTTGAGCGTCGACACACTTTTGCCAGCGGCTTTTTCACGACTCGAAGGCTACCTGGTAGGCGGATTCCGGAAGGTCCTTGAGGGTACGCGTGCAAGCTTCTTTGACGGCACTTAGGGTCCCATGGTGGTGTCCTTTGAGGGAGGATTTCACTTTTGGGAATAGAAAAAAGTTTGCTGAGGCGAAGTCGGGACTGTAAAGGGGTTGGGGAATCGTCGCGACGCCGTTTTGCGCCTCTGCTTTTGGTCGTCCGTCAAAACCTTCGGGACGAGTTTGACGAGTTTCCGCATCGCTAAATTTGCAGTGATAATGGTGTGCACTGTCATCTTACCAATGCCAATTAGATCTGCGATCATCGCACACTTAACCGATGGTCTGAATTCAGCACTTAACCGATGGTCCATCTTTGAAGAGCTTGTGCCACTTAAAACTGCAGTTTGTGACTTGCTTTCATCCTTGAACACTTAGCGAATCATGCCCAAATTCTCCGTACCCGATTTCCCCAGTTCAACACAAAATTTGATGGCGTACCGCTGTTCAATCGTTCGCTGCATTTTGAGCTTGCACCTAGTCCCTCGAGAAAGGTCCACTAAAGCTTCGATCTAGCCTGAACAAACGCTCGCAGGCGACTGACGCTTGGCGCGTTTTGAAGGTCAGACTCCACACCATCGAGCACGCTCGGTGCGAGCGCGCTGCGAACTAGTCAAGTCAGGAAAAAATTGCTTCCGATACTTTTTATACAGATCTTTTATGTAGCTGACGTTGAACCCGACAGTCGGATATCGGAAGCTCCGATTCTTAGCTTTTAATGTTTTCTTAGAGGGTTTTTCACACATACCAGCACTTCCGGAGCCACTGACGGTGTGGATAGCATGATCTGATTGAGGTATTTTGATGCTTGATACGGTCTTCTATTCGTTCAACTAGGAAATAAGAAGTATTGATACTCATGCGGAAGTAACTAAAAAAAATTCGTTGTTATCTGCTGTAAGTTTTTCGAAAAGCGTATAGAAACTCTTTTCCAAGTACAGAGGATATATCCATCGCTACCTCTTTCTGGTATATTTTCGGTTTCGGTACTTCCTTCTAAAATAAAGGATGACACAAAAAAGCGGAAATTTTTTAAATGCGAAGTGGCAGCCTCGAGCAGGTGGCAGCACTGTGGGACAGTAAGCTTGAGCAAGTAAACACTTTGCCATTTTAGTAACCATGGATCAGTGGAACGGGCAACAGCATGCGTTAGCCATAAAATGTTTTTAACCGTGTGATCTCAAGATTCGGTAACGTTCTCTGGCCCCCCAGATCGCCAGATTTGTCCGTTTGTGATTTTTTTCTTGTGGGGCTGTCTCAAGAGTAAAGTGTATACGACTCGACCAAGAACTCTGGATGAGTTCAAACAGAGAAGTCAGGATGAAATTCACAATATCCATCCCAGCTGAGATGTTGCAGGGGTCAGTGAGGAATCTCAACAGCAGATTTCACGAATGCATTCGTACAGGAGGACACTATAAAAAAATGATAAATTCCGTTAATGTTTCGTAAATGGCAAGTATACGGGTTTCAATTACTATGAATAAAATGTTTTTATTCCATCACTTTTGGTTTTATTGGATTGTTAAAAAGTTCCCGTTTTTTGTGTGTCACCCTGTATAATAGCCCAAGAAGGTAACATTTGATGAATGCAGCACATACCTTTCTTTCGCCACAGCTAAAATTCTACTACACAAATAAACGGCACCGTCAACGACTCCGGTTTTGCCTGTGTGTCTGAAAAGTGCCATTGGCTGGCAACGGAACCGGCATTCGCTCCGGTTTTGCCGGTGTGTGAAAATACCCTCACCGTATTGTAGCTACGGTAAAGCATCAGCTCACAGGGCTCTACAATTCCTTGATAGCGCTTCTCTGCAATACGGCCCCTTGCATATCACCATTAATACGGCTCCTTGCAATACGGCCCCTTCCAGTTAGGATCGTACATATCATTATTCCCGTCTATATGATCATTATTAATCTTTCCAGCCTATCAAATTATCTTGATTGTTTCGATCAGCATTTCTTGAATTGCGAAAGAACATTTTTTATAAATAATGAGTTGCATTATGGTTTTTTCCATAATTTGATCATTCAGGCTGATAACTTTAAATTCGGAATGTAAAATGCATATATTGACCCAATCTATAAGTTAAAACTAAGCCATGTTTTTATCAAGTTTGTTGTTTAAAAATAACCACTAGTACACGCTAGCAATGTTTGCCAGTTTCTTCATGGAACTCCCTGTATAAGCGTATCTTTAAAAAAACAAAACCAAAAAAAACCCCCAAAAAAACAAACAACTTAGTATTGATTAAATACGATAACAAATGAGTTGCTAGAGGAAATTTTCTAGATAGTTGGCTAGATAAAAGAATGTCAATTAAACTAACATGTTTGACGGGAAATTTTTATTTACACAGGTTACTCAAAACAATGTAAAAAAAATTCTTTAAAAAAAATACGGGCGCTCTGCACGGAACATTTATTAGAATACATGATTATTAAAAAAATATTTGAAATAGTTTTGATCTCGAGTACAGTATGACACACTTCCGATTCTAAATCCGTGTTGCAGCTTCTTTCAGCGAAATGTTTTCCAAAAAAGTGCTTTTTCTAAACCGAGATGGCTATTATGAATCTTTGGCGACAATCGAGATATATCTTTACAATAAAAAGGTAAGTCACTAAAGCATGATTACAAAAACTTGCATTATATCTTTAGCATCTCACAAAGATTAAAAAACTGCATTACCACATAAGATTATTTGATGCCATGAATTCTAGTTATTTGATACATTACGATTCAATACTTGATATAATACATTAGAACTTTACTTATTCTAATCATTATATTTTCAAAAGAATACAAAGAAAATTTTTTATCTACTATAAAATAATCTATTTTTCTTATAAGAAGAAAATTAAATTCATAACATTATTTTAAAATAAAAAAAATAACAAACATTTTCATCAGTGGTGGAAGGTAGTGTTCCTTGCAAAGGGGGCTGCGGTAATGACTGGGGGAGGGGACTATGGGTCAAGTCGATTTAGCAAGGACAATGCTTAATGCTTAATGAACTGTAAGGGGTGGTTTAACACGAAACCGAAGTGGTTATACAAGAAAACCGAAGTGGTTAAACGAGAAACCGAAGTGGTTATACAGGAAAACCGAAGTGGTTATACAGGAAAACCGAAGTGGTTATACTAGAAACCAGAGCACTGCGACTCTCTGAGTCTATTGTACTATCCCCAATTAACGACTGCCACAGGAAACAGTAGCAGCCGGGACCGACGGCTTAACGTGCCCTCCGAAGCACGGGGGGCGATGGACGTTTCCAGGCGGTCACCCAACCTGTTATTAACCGCGCTCAAGGTTGCTTAACTCCACCAATACGTTAAGAAAGGCGAGACAACCGAGCTACACCTGCCCCCTAGCAAGGACAATACTCTAGACAGGCTCAGGCTGTTACCAGGGAGGCTTACCCCCTCCCCCAAGCCCCCTCCACCTTCCGCCACTGATTTACATAACAGCTCTTAATAAATAGTAATTGTAAGTCACCTAGAAAGATTGTGTCCCCTTATATCTTATTGTCTGTCTTGAAAAAGTATTTATTTATAATTAAATAAGGATTTGCATAACAGAGTACTTATAATATAAATAATATACATAAGAAAAAGAATGACCTGGTCGATCTGTGGATAATTGATGCAAAGGAGACGATGGATTCCACTATTTCCACAAAGAATTTATTCATCATAACACAGATGTACATTTCGGCTACAACGTAGCCATTTTTAGTATGAATCCGTTCATACTGAAGATGGCTACGTTGTAGCCGAAATGTACATCTGTGTTATGATGAATAAATTCTTTGTGGAAATGTGGAATCCATCGTCTCCTTTGCATCGAGGATTTGCATGTATAGATGGATTACTACGGATGCCTTTTCTGAACTTTCTGTATATGACAGTAAAATCGAGTAGTACAAGTAAAGATAAACTACCGGGTGATTCAGTCAATTTCTGACCATTTCACTCGAATGACGTGCATTAGGGATAAACAGTTGAAAGAATATGAGCACCATATCGAATTTCTAAATAGTTGGAGTTTGTATTGTTGCAACGGCGCTGCATGAAAATCGTATTGTTGAAAAATGGCGCCCGCTTTATCAACAGAGCAGAAATACAAGGTTGTCGAATGGTATTTCGAGACAAAATCACCTGTAACCGTGAAAAGAAAGTTCCAT
This sequence comes from Rhysida immarginata, assembly GCA_023313115.1. NCBI lineage: Eukaryota > Metazoa > Arthropoda > Chilopoda > Scolopendromorpha > Scolopendridae > Rhysida > Rhysida immarginata. The sequence goes on along the minus strand of JAHWFO010012898.1, from coordinate 3,803,978 downwards.
AAGGAGTATAAGTGTCGAGACGCACCAGGCAGGCAAGCAATCATGGATTTTGTCAAGCAATTTCGTGCCACTGGATGTGTTAAAGGCAAGAAAAAAGGCGGAGCGAAGCTCGTGTTCGAACGGTCGAAGTTGTCGAAAATATTCGCACAAGGTTGGTCGATTCCCCTACCAAAAAATCTGTTCGCCGCCTATCCATTGAAGAAGGGCTGTCGTATACAACGACGTGGCGAATTTTGAGAAAGGATTTACACCTGTTCCCGTATAAGATCCATGTTTATCAGGAGTTAACAGACACTGGAAGACAGAAGCGACAACAATTTGCGATGGAGTTTGGAGCAGAAATGGAAGCCAATCAGGACATTTGGGTATCAGATGAGGCTTTCTTCCATCTGTCAGGTGACGTTAATAAACACAACGTTCGATTTTGGGGTTCCCAGCACCCTCATGAGATCCATAAGTCACATCTTCATCCAAGAAAGGTTATGGCTTGGTGCGCGATTTCCAAAAGAGGCATCATTGGTCCGTTCTTTTTTGAGGGCACCGTAACGTCACAGGCATGGAAACCTACTTCATCCCCGAGCTGCGAAGGAGGCGTATACCGCTTCGATATCAATGGTTTCAACAGGATGGGGCTAGGCCTCACACCACTAATGAAGTGCTAGACTTTCTCAATCAGAAATTCGGAAATCGTGTCATTTCAAACAGGTTTCCAGATCGATTCAGGGTGGCTTTCTTTGGCCCCCTACGAGTCCTGATCTAAACCCAGGTGATTTTTATCTCTTGGGGTTCCTTAAAGACAGTGTGTTCACTACAGCACCCTTGTGGAGGCAGAAATGCTGGATAGAGTTATGAACAACTTCACCATTCGGCTGCGAGCAGTTCAAAACGTTCGTGGTGGCCACATTGAGCATATCATCAAGACTTTTCCACGGGAATAAAAACTCCGAACTGCCTAAAATATCATACAGAAATGCTATGTTTGTAAACATTAATGGGTCAATAAATCATAGTACTGAAATGGTCAGAAATTGACTGAATCACCCTGTACAAAACAAATAAGCAAAGAACAATAGAATGAATATAATAAATTATTTTATTGAGAGGTCTCTGAAAGGAGAGGCAATTTAGATACACTGATATGAGTAAAAATTGCAAAGTCTTATTTTGTGAAGCCACTACGAGGCTCAATAAGAGCTTCTATGTGTCGTCGCACCAAATCTAAAGACGCTTTTGATGTGTTTCAAGAGAATCATCTGCTAGATGATTTTGCGAGTCCGCGATTCCTTGGGATTGGCGGCTGGATGACCTCGATGGGATAACTGCTGAGTGAGCATATGATCAATTTCTACCAAACGCGAAAGACGCTAGGGAAGAAGCTGTATCTGTTGTGCTGCAAAGAAGGCTTGAACATTTCATGTAATTCTTGTTCATAAAGTATTTTGTTCGAAATAAATGTTTCAAAACCCTGACTGCAGACGTATACTTTTACGTTCTTTACAAGCAGATAAGTTAATTATAGTCTTCTTAAGAAAAGCATTATAGAATTGGTGAGGGTCTTTTTGTATTCAAAAAGTAAAAACACTTCACGGTAGAATTATAAACCACGGTCTTTTATTTTGGTTGATCTCTTGGTAATAATTCGGACTCTGTAAAGGTAATCCCAATTATTAGTCATAATTTCATAGAAGAATGTAATGGAAGGTAATAGGCATGCAATGATCATTGATGCTGAAGTGCATTTGTTCAACTTGAGTAATTACTACAAATTAATTACTTAGGTAGCAACTTACAACGCGCTAGCAACTTAGGTAGCAGCTCACCTATATAAGACTGTTAGCCTTTCTATAATGTCCAAATGCCGATAATGTTAATGTAAAAAATGAAGACCAATCTATGGCCCCTAAACACTGATATCAACTACAGGACTGAGTTTAATTAACCCTAATTTCAAGGTTTAAATGAAATATTGATTTACGTCATGTATGGTCTTGTTATCTGCCCTGAATATACGGTATTTGTAAAAATGTCGAGCTACAGTATACTTAAACGAAAAAGGGCTTCGCGAAAAAAATTGAGGATAATAAGTGAAGATCCAAAATGGCATAATAAAAAATGGTACTAAAGACAACAGCAAACAAGTTGCTAAAAAAAGAGTGTTGATTAAGTATGATGAAATTATTACTTAATAATGTAGCATTATGGAACAACAGCTCGATTATGTGAAACTTGTAATATTATGTAATTTGCGTAATTTGGTGGACGGTTATTTATCATAAGAAGACTATTAAAACAGAATAATATGTAATAGAAATATATTGGACTTGCAACATATTTCCGTTTCATCGAATAACAATCAATAAAACTTTATTTTGGTGAAGGACTCATCAAACAATAAACAAACCTTTGTCAGACTCACGAGTGTAAAATATTTCCAGTTAGAAAAGAGGTTTATAAATTGCAAATAAATAAAATGGCATTAAGTCAAGACCGTTCACCGTGGGTGTTGGACTCCGCCAAGGGTGCGTACTGTCGCCCATCTTGTTCATTATCTTTATGGACTGGATAGACAGGGGCAGCCGAGGCGATGAGCGTGTTTGTGTGGGCGACTGCCTGGTGGAGAGGTTGCTCTTTGCGGACGACCTTGTCCTGCTTGGGTCTTCTCGCACGAACCTTCAGCATGCACTAGACCGGTTTGCAGCCAAATGTGAAGAAGCTGGGATGAAGATCAGTGTGGCTAAAACCGAAGTTCTGGTTCTTTCAAGACAGCCTGCTCAGTGCGCTCTCCATGTTAGGGGAGCCTCATTGAGACAGGTGGAGAAGTTCAAGTATCTCGGGATTGCATTCACGAGTGATGGACGGCAGGAGAAAGAATTGGATGCTCGGATCGGTGCAGCAAGCTGTGTCAGACGTGAACTGTGGCGATCCGTGGTAACGAAACGAGAGCTGGGTAACAAAGCCAAGCTCTCCGTCTTCAAATCTATCTTTGTCCCCATTCTCACCTATGGTCATGAGGCTTGGGTAATGACCGAAAGAGTGCGATCGCGGGTACAAGCGGCCGAAATGAGATTCCTGAGAGGTGTGGCAGGTGTTACCCTACTAGATAGAGTGTACAGCAGCACAATAAGGGAATCTTTAGGTGTTGAGCCGCTACTTCTCCGCATTGAGAGATCTCAGTTGCGCTGGGATGGCCACGTGATACGGATGCCGCAAACTAGTCTTCCTAGGCAGTTGTTATTTTCCAAGCCGGTGGGTAAGAGACCAAGGGGTCGGCCTAGAACCAGGTGGCTAGACTACATGGAGAATCTGGGTTCGAGTCGCTTGGATATTACCAGGGAGGACATGCGCCTGATGGCGGAAGATCGCGATCGCTGGAGATCCTCCATAGGGCTGCTGCCCCCGCGACCCTAACGGATAAGCGGGTTTGAAAAGTAAGTAAGTAAGTAAGTAAGTAAGTAAGTAAATAAGATGGTATTAATTTAAATCTTAATTAAACGAATTGAAATTGTCTATTAGGGTTCATGAATACAATACAAAACTGTAGTATTCGAGTCAAATGTTTAAAGAATTCGTCTTTTAATTTAGGAAGGAAGCAATGAAGAATGAAATGAATGAATTATACAGTTTTTTTTCAAATTAGGAAACTGGTACACTTTGAAACATATAAGAAAATGAGCTTTTTCACAATGAATACTTTCAATTGGAACATAACTCTGATGTGCTTCATAAACATTAATTGGGCTTTATCCAATGAAGATGTCTTGGGTAAATATTTCCTTTTGTGCTTTGAAGTATTCATTTGTAATAATTACGCATTAAGTACTTATTCAACCTGATGGGTTGTTGATGCAATATTTCTATATGCCTAATCGTTATATCATTTATTATGCAATTTCGTCATTTATATTCTAGCCGTAGCCAACAAGAAAGACAGGCCCCGGCCAACACCACCTAGACAGAAGGCCTGCGCACAGAAACTGTATATATTGTTACATCATCATCAAACGACCAAATTTAGGGCTTATTATTGGTAGAAATACGATTAACAATAACCGTTTTTGTGTGATCTTGGATTTTAACAATCGATATTTTTTCCTTTGGAAACAATGAAGGTTGGATTGTTGGCCGGACTACTATGATCAGGTGACTTTTCCGCGCCAGGACCTGTCTTTCTCGTTGGCTACGTATTCTATACTCCATCCAGTCTTAGTTTGCGCAAATTTTGATGGACATGTTAATTGTTATGTATTGTTTAATTTTTATTGTAACAATGTCCAACAAATGAAACGGCCATCACATTTCGCGCAAACTAAGACTGGATGAACTATAGCTACATCAGTTATTTGATATCAGTAAATTTTTAGATAATGAATCCTGCTGTATTCCGAGAGAAAGAGAAGACGTTTTTGACTATTTGGAAAACAATTCAAATTTCAACAATACTAAGTTTTTATCGTGCTTGCTGTGCAAGAATCCTTTATCAATCATCGGAAATGGTTAGTAAGTGTAAATAAATTATAATATTCTGTCCAACGAAAGTTTGACTACCCGTGTAGAACCAACGAAAGTTTGACTAGAAATTTAATTGGTCCAATACCTTCTAAAAAGAAAGTCTGTGCACTGAAAATTCATACATTGTTACAATATCATTAAAAGCCATTGTTAATCGTATTTCAACCAATAATAAGCCCAAAATTATGACTTCTTATGATCATGTAACAATATATGAAATTTTAGTCCACAGGCTTTCGTTCTATAGTCTATCCAGTCTTAGTTTGCGCAAATTTTGATGGACATGTTAATTGTTATGCATTGTTTAATTTTTGTTGTAACAATGTCCAACAAATGAAACGGCCATTACATTTCGCGCAAACTAAGACTGGATGGACTATAGGAGGTGTTGATTGGACACGCTCAGTCAAACTTTCGTTGAACAGAGTATGGATATTTTTAATCTGTTCAACAAAGTTTCAACAAATTTTTCATTGGTAATCTAAAACTATTTTAACTCTTTGCAGTTCTTGAAATGTCCACTACTTTTGAATCAGTATTACTCGAGATCGACTGGGAATTATTACCGACAGTGAAAAAATATTTGAGAATCCGAACATCATTGTTTACATCAGACATAATTGACGACTGCGTCGATATTAAAAAGAAAATAGCCAACGAAGAAAATATATTTTTAAAGAATTTTTTGTCTCTTACAAAATGGAGAGATATCGTACTATTTGCGGACAGCGAATTAAGTAAAATTGACAATTTTCTTTATTGACAATTATAATATTTGATTTTCAGTACATTTAAATTAATCGAAAAATATAAATAAACTATTTAATTATTGTAGCATTTCGAGAAAATATCTAGTTCATATAAAAAAAAGACAGACGATATGGGGTTAATAAAAACAGCTAAAAATAACTTTAATAAAAATGAGTTCACTTTATTAAGAACACTAATAAATTTACAGATGGTATCAATGTAAGCAATCTCATTCTATAAAAATGCGCAATCCATTGCGATAAAGTAGATGGGAAGCTGAGATAGAACCATTAAATAATTTTTTAAGAAGACAATGTTTTTCTCAGCTACATCAGAATGAATAATAATTAATTCAATAAAAAAAACAAAATAATCCATAAAAATGACTGCTAAATAATCAATGTTTCAAAACATGGTCATTAAACCTACTAGATATAAATATTTATTTCTCTAACAATATATTTAAGAGAAGTAATACACAGATGGTCGAAAAAACATGTAGCCACAGTTTTAATGGTTATACGAGGAGTGATCAAAAACTAAGGTACAAGGCCTTTATTCCTAGAGTTTCGTCTGTCATAGAGAAATTTCGTCTGTGTGCGGTAATTCTAATATATGCGATCTGCAACTGTGCAGAGTTTCAGTCACCCGCTGCCTACAGCGCTAGTTGTAAGTTAACACAAATGGCGACCCGTTTGGAAAACTGGTCTCCCGAAGAAATCCGCTCAGTTATTCGATTTCTGTGCGTGAAACATGTAACTGGTTGAAATTCACCGGCAGCTGGTAGGGGTTTACGGAGAGACTGTAATGTTTCAGCCTGATCTCATACAGCCAAGAATACCAGCACGCTGTACCAGCAGCTTCGCTGGGACATTATCGAACACCCACCCTACAGCCAGGACCTCGCTCCAAGCGACTTTCACCTCTTTCCTCACTTGAAGGAGAACCTAGGAGACCGACGATTCGCTTCAGACGAGGAGGTGACACTTCGCGACAACGTGGCTGAAAACGCAAAGAGAGGATTTTTACCAGGAGGGAATATTCGAACTCATCCCACGAACCAAATCGAAACCGTCGAAAAATAACCTAATGTACGTATTATCAGTTGGCTGTATTAGTTGTAAAAAAGAAAATCTATACGTTTCACTACAGGCTTTGTAACCTTACTTTTTGATCACCCCTCGTAATGAAGTCTATATTTATTAGCATACAGTTTGCTGTTAACATTCTTCATGAACTATATAAAACTATGTATATTTATCGTATGTTTTCAAACTGATGGCAAACCAAAGTAATAAATGTAATAAAATGAGGTCAGTGAACGCGGTCAAGGTAATCTACAGGATCCATCTGTTTGGCAGATTCTCAATTGTATTTTGGCAGGTTTCCGGGTGTGAGCGGTGGTGTAATTTTTTGCATGAGTGAATGGCCCCTTCGAATAAAAAAATATCAACTTTTTATTTCGGATATTTTTTCGTGCGATGAATACTCCGAGATATTTCGAGTCTCAAGTTAAAATGGATCACTCTGTATTTCGAGATATTTCGAGGCCTCACAAACGATTAAAAATGGATTTATGAGCAAAACTGTTCGGCTTGATCTTATCTTCCTGTTGTGGGTTATCATTAAACTGGTTCTATTCACTATACAATTACTTACCAGCAAACAGCTTAGACTAACGTGAAATTTACAGGTTTTTGGGTATTGCCGATTAAAGGACTGATAGGCACCTCTTCCGTTTGTTTGGGGTTAGCATTGCAATATGTTCTGAGAAACCAAATGAATTTTAACTAAATAGTGGGAAAAAGGGTAATCACCTTCCATTTCTTGACTGGACGAGAATATCACATCACCTCTCCAAATAAAGAATGTCACATCCGGAGGGCAAGGGTCAGGGCATTGTTACTGTAGTTTGTCATAGAGTGTTTTTCTGAGAAAGCGTATCAACATCGTATTTCCATGTTATCCAACAGAGTGCGGCGCTTTTCTGCTATTTGAAAATTTTCTAAATTTTTGAACATTGATAAGGTTCAGGTCTTATGCTCATAAAGAGACAATTTATTATTATACCTAGATAAATTTTAGCATGAGTGCTTATACTGGGTAATCCAAAAATGACCGGTATACCAAATATATTTAAAAAATCAATAAAAACTAAAAGGGTAGCGATAGAAATACACCGTTTGTTGCAATATGCTTGGGACAACAGTAAATTTTCAGGCAGACAAATTTTCGAAATTAGTTCACAGTGTATTTCTATCGCTGCCCGTTTAGATTTTTCAAATATGCCGGTCATTTTTGAAACACCCGGTATATTTACATGTATATATTTATTTGATGAACTACAATGCATCCATCCAGGGCCTGTATGGCTAGAGACCGACGAGTTGGGTCCCTGGATGAATATGGATTGACGACTGCTGTATGATGGTCGCAGCAGCCGGGGGGTGAAGATCGTGGGTCACTGATGGTCGCCCATCCAATGACTAGCCGTGCCTGATGTTGCATAACTTCTAGAATTCGTGTGTTCAGTGGAAGCTCACCAGGCCATGGCCTCCCCCTTTTGTATAATATCTTATTTTCATAGATATTATATAATTCATTTTTTAATAACAGCTTATCGTCAGAAATTGCTGTCCGGAAATTTTCTACCTGCCACAGTGATAAGGAGCGACAACGATGTTCTCATCGAAAAGTTTTTTCAAGAAAAACAGATGCGGAAGAATTCTTTCACAGGAGTAATTCTATGCAAAGCTTTCAACGCTCGCTCCATTCTACGAAAAGTACAAACAATAAAGCAATTTTGCATTATTCATAGAAATTAAAAATTATTTAATGTAATTAATTTCTTTTCAAACAGTATTTCTTATAATGATAATCATTTTAATTTTAGGCTATGGAATTAGAAATTCTTGGATATCCTAATAGATGGATAATATTTTCAAGAATACGCCTCCGTTTTTTGTTTCAAAATATGTTGGTTCCATATGATACCCACGTTGTAGTAGCCAAGGGTTATTTTATACATGTAATTATCTCTCATCAAGTAAAATATAAAGAATCTTTAGAAATTGGAAAAGAAATAATTAATATTATGCAATATAATTTGGATTATTATTTAAGTTTAATCTTTAATATTAATGAAAATCTTATTGCTAATATTAATAGGACCTATTTCTACTAAAGTTATGTACAGAAGGAATGCTATACATTACACGGGAAACTATTCATCATTCGCAGAAACTCAGTATGAATAATAAAACAGTTAAAATCGTAGGAAATGTGAGTATATGTTTATGAGCTTCTATATTTAATTACGATATACAATATTCATTCATACGGATTTTCTGTCTATTTCTTAGGAAGGAGCAAAGATTGATCTTTACGAAATATACTCTGTTGGAAATTCCGTTAAAAATTACGCCCACATATTAGGCAACTGGTTTTCCTCAAGACATACTTTTTTGTTATTGACACCCTACCCTACGAAGATTAAAAATCTCCATGGCATGAATTTACGAATAGTTGGATTTCCGGTGAGGTTTTCTAGCCTCTTATTCACTTTATCCTGTCCATTGATCTATCTTCTATCTATACATAGTATAAATCTAAGTCACTTCCCCAGTGTATGTGCTCGATAACCTTAAGAACTACTGCATCGATTTTTATGAAACAAGTTTTGTTTGTTAGGGGATTTATGTAGAAACTTTGTAGGCTAGGTATTAATTCATAAAAATTGGTTTTATGTTAAATTATTTACGTTAATTGCTCTCAAAATGCGTCAACATGGCTGCTCATCATATGGTGATCGGCGATCGAAACGCTTAGCGCCATCTCTTGAGCAAACAAACAAACAAACATAAGCTAATTCTACTTCATCTTAATAGCTGAGTAAATTTGCAAGAACATTGTTTCTCACATGGCCAACTGTATGTTGCCTGTTCTAGAGTTAGCGATCCTAGAAATTTATACATTTGCAGTAAACATTAAATGTCGTTTATAAGGAAGTACTCAAGACTTATGTGTAGTCCAAAAACTTCCATTAATCTTTTGACATTAAATAAAGGTTTTTTAAAATTTACCTATACTGTAACTCCACAACTTAATATTTCAATAAACTAATTCAATAAAAAAATAAAAAATATATAACACAAAAAAATTCAAAAGAACTCAATGAAATATGTAATATTTTTGCGATAGGCTGCCATGCTTTTTTCTCCTCTAACAGCTGTGTAAACAAAAACCATGCGAAGCGAAACCGAACGTTTCGCATACGATAAGGTTATTACAAGTGTACAAAATGGTGAAGGAAAGCTATTCTTTTTAGATGCTCCTGGAGGCACAGGAAAAACTTTTTTAACAAACTTAATACTATGCAAAATTAGAAGTTTCAATAAGATAGCTATTGCCGTTGCATCTTCAGGAATAGCAGCAACATTGTTACTGGGGGGGACGAACTGCACACTCCACTTTTAAACTTCCCCTCACAATTATACCAGGGGACACTCCTTTCTGCCAAATAAAAAAACAAAGTGCTACTGCAAAATTACTTCGTCAATCTTCCTTGATAGTTTGGGATGAAGCTACTATGGCAAATAAGGTTGTTGTTGAAGCTTTGCATCGCACTCTGAAAGATCTTAGAAACTCCAATCAAATAATGGGTGGCTTGACATTTTTATTCACAGGTGACTTTCGTCAAACTCTACCAGTTATAACAAAAGATACAGTTGCTGACGAAGTAAATGCTTGCTTAAAAAAGTCTTTTATTTGGGAGCATGTTATTCACCTTTCACTCACTAAAAACATGAGGGACCTTTTAAATAATGATCAACAGTCAGATGCATTTTCTACAAAATTGTTGAAAATTGGTTGTGGCAGTGAACCAGAAGTAAATGGTAGGATAAAACTTGATTCTTCATTGTGCAATTATGTCGAATCACTAGATTCTTTGATTGCAAAAATTTACCCCGATATTTCTAATATTCAGTCCAAGTCTTTAGGATGGTTCCAAGAGAGGACTATATTAACCCCTCTAACCTAATTCTGCTAACCTAATAAACTTAAAAATAATGAAAAAAGTTGAAGGAAATGTAAAACAGTATTGTTCCATCAATACAGTTTTACAAACTGAAAATGCAGTACATTACCCTGTGGAATTTTTAAACTCATTACAACCTTCTGGTTTTCCACTTCATTTATTACAACTTAAAATTGGTGTTCCTATAATGTTACTTAGAAATTTAAATCCTCCAACACTTTGTAATGGAACAAGGTTTATTGTGAAATCACTAAAAGATAATGTGATAGAAGGTTCAATTATTACTGGAAGTGGTCTTGGTGAAACAGTTTTAATTCCAAGAGTCCCTTTAATACCTACAGACTTACCTTTTCAGTTCAAACGCATTCAAACATTGAAAGTAGCTGGAGTAAATTTGCAAGAAGATTGTTTCTCACATGGCCAACTGTATGTTGCCTGTTCTAGAGTTAGCGACCCTAGAAATTTATACATTTGTACTAAAGATGCAACAACATTAAATGTCGTTTATAAGGAAGTACTCAAGACTTAGGTGTAGTCCAAAAACTTCCATTAATTTTTTGACATTAAATAAATGTTTTTTTAAAATTTACCTATACTGTACTTTTATTTCATGATTTAAAGCCCAGGCAACGCCGGGCGCGGGTTTGCTAGTATCAATACAACTACTGTACCGAAATTGTATTGATATCATTGATCCTGTCAATGGGGAAGAATTTAGACATCAGAAGACACCAGATGGCTCATTGTACTAGTATTCCTTAAAGCTCTGGATAGGATTCCCTATCCAGAGCTTTAGGATTCCTAAGGCAGCCATTTTTAATGTTATCCTATGGGGAAAACGGCAGATTTAATTGATTTTTTTTTTAATTGCGAGGGCAAAAATTAGTTTTTAAAGATTTTATAGAAATTCAATACCAAATGAAAATTGTTAAAAAAAATTGTTTACATGCCAGGTGGATTTTATTAGGAAAATTCGCCTAAGAAATATTGCATATTTTTGAACATCATTTTGCTCAGCTACATAATTCAATAATTCCATACGAATGTTTAATGTATCATTTTATAATTATAAAAAGCAATTGCTGTTACAAATTGTTAAATTTGCACTTCTGTTAAATTTTTATTACAAATTTATTTTAAAAATTCATTTCAATTAAAAATTCTAATTTGTGAAAAAATGACATATCAAATAAAGAAGGTGAGAAATTTAAAATTTTAACATCACCGTTTTTATTAATTCAGAACAAAACATTTATTCAAATTATCAGTATTATTTTTCATTCAATAAAAAAAATTTATTATCCAAATTTGCTTTAATAAATGTAGGGGAGCTATCCTTACAATATTTGTTAAGTATTCATGAACGTCTTAAAGAATAAATTTTTAGTTGTTAAAATTAATAGTCTCTATGAAGGAATTTTGCACAGAAATGGCTGAGTGTCCTTATTTTTCTTTATCCAGTACTTTAAGGAACCCTAGAGTCACTTTATAGGAAGAGTATCGCAATCGTCTTGATCGACGCCATTTTGAGTTTAGTTCTTCTCTGCATACAAAGGGCAGTTTGGAGATTACGTTGTTTTGTGAACACTTTTTCAAAGTATTCATGCCGCATCGAGTAAAATGTTATGATGTAATATTTTACGATTTGTAAATTCACTTAATACATGATAAATACGTTTTATTTAACGTGGTCAAAATAAAAGATAACTCTACTGCTCAAATTAAATTGTTACATCACTTCTTTTTTTTAGGTTATCAGTAACAAAATATAATCTGTATTTCGTTCAAAAAAAATACAGATTATATTTTGAGATAAATACAGATCTGTAACTTAAAAAATTTCATAAATTTAATATTTAATTCAAATGAATGTAGAAAGAATTTTAGGTTTTACATGGTATTTATGAATTTGAAATTAAAAAAAATAGACAAGTTATATTTATTTTTTTGCTATTTTTTTCTTTTTCACATCGTTTTTGCACTGCTTAAATTAAATCTTAATGATATATTTCATTTAAAGTTAACAGGGCCGGCCCGGAGGCCGAGAGGGCTGGGGCGTAGGCTTTCAAGTTCTCTAATCCGTCGGTTCGCAGGTTCGAATGCCACCGTGGGCATGGATGTTTGTGGTTGTCCCTGGAATGGGTAAAAGAAAATTCTCGTGTACTTGTGTACATGAAAGAAAATAACTTGTGTACATATATAGCCATGTGAAAGTTTACCGCGCAACAATTTGGCATAATGGCCAGGATAAAGCGAAAGCTTAGGAAATCCATGTTTATTATTAATACATGCAACTGCTCTCGATAGTATAGTTTCTGTTTATCGATTGAAAGTTAAAGTTGATTAAAGTCTCAAGTGCTCCCAAGTAAGTTTCAAAGTTCAATGAAGTACATAGAAACGATTAGCAAGCATTCACCCGGGAAAACTCAAATTGGCTGCGATTATGCCACGTGATACCGAAAAGCCAATCAGAAGCCTTGCGGCACAGTTCACTCTTCCTATAAAGTGACTCTAAGGATCCCTAGTACAATATGCCATCTGGTGTCTTCTGTAAGAAATGTTATAATTCTTCCCCATTTACGTTTGCAATTATGCTCGAATGAAAATAAATTACTCTACCATTTATAATCAGAAACTTTCAATTAAATAAGTAAATCTCCTTTTTTATTTCCTTGTACAAAGTTAAAGGAAGTATTGAAATCGTGAAAAAATTCGGTTTTCAGATTTCAATGGAAATATCCATTTTGACCATCCCTGAGTCCATTTTGACTAGTTTCAGCGTGACGTCTGTACTTATGTATGTATCTCGCATAACTCAAAAACGATTACTTGTAGAATGTTGAAATTTTGTATTTAGGGCTGTTGTAACATTTAGTTGTGCTCCTCCCCTTTTGATTGCAATCGATTGGGTCAAAAAATGTGTATTTGTGATGTCCGCAACAGATTTTTTCTTACATGTCTAACAGTTTTATTTGCGTGGAGCAGTTAGTGACCTCAGATTTTGATTGTTTCTTCTAAGAGGGGAAACAATGAAGATAAGAAATTGTTGCACAATTTTTCTTGCACTTACTCCTTCGAGGGAGTTTTGCGCCATCTCAGTAACTAACGACTGCTACGAGATGACAGTAGCAGCCCGGACCGAAGGCTTAACGTGCCCTCCGAAGCACGCGGGGGTTTATGATGGAAGAGCTAATGGCGGACGAACAAACAAGTGGCTATCACCAGCTGCTGGACATGCAGCACTGGTCACTCAGCAAATGGGTCAGACTAAAGTCCCCCAACAGCTGTACCCCAAATAGCCGTCCCACCCAGCAGTGATCCTCAAGCCACTGGCTGTCACCCAGCCAGCAGCTGGCCGCGCCTGAAGTTGCTTAACTCCATCTATCAGCGAGCCAACCGACGAGACAACTAGGCCCCGGCCACCCCCAATTGTTGCACAAAAACGACTGTCAAAATTTGTTTCAACAATTGGGAGATTTTAGATAACAAAAAAAAATGAAATTTAAAAGGCATACAAGGAAGTCACATGGTGCCCATAACACATTTTTTAATATAATAATTGAGATAAATAAATGGAAAATACTATTAAAAAATAAAATACTAACATAAAAAGCATGGTCTATAGATATAAATGGTCATCGAGCTTCCGCCATTTTTCATTGTTTAGAGAAGCTAGGGTATTCAGATCATATTTGGTGTCGCATAGGTCGGAATGACCCTAGTGCGATCTATGCGGCACCTAGCATGACATGAATTCTCTAACTTGGACGGTTATTTTATTTATATAGTGGATTTCGGCCTTAAGAGTGAGCTGTGTAATGCATTCACGTTGGTTTAATAATTATGTATTTAAAAATTTGGTAGAATAAACTACATTCGGCAGTTTTATGCCATCAAATTCTAGCTCAGTTCAATTCCGGCTCCATTGAAAGTGAAAATGAAACTATAGTTTCGAGATTCCGATAGGGCGGCCCTGCATGTGCAAGTGGGCCGGTTATACATGTAGCAGCATTTTTCAAAGGAGTTCCCACCTTATCGGGAGCTAGAAACTTTAGCTTCATTTTTCAGTAGAGCCAACACCTCCTAGAGAGAAAGCCTCCGCACGGAAACATCATACATTGTTACATTATCATAAGAATTCTGCATAACCTATACACAAAGTTTTTATCATTATCCGTGCAATAACGCGTTCTGTACCCCGCGCATTGGGAATTTTAATTATAACCACCCGGTATATCAGCAATATTTAAACTTCAAAAAACAAATGGTGTTATAGTTCAAACCCGTTCTATTGTAAAAAAAAAAAAAAAAGCTATTTCTGCATATGGGCATAGCAAAGTTGGATCGGCTTATCTCAAATTCCGGTCTGAATCCTATCAAACATCTTTCCAGTGGTTTGTTTGTTTGCTTCGTTAGGTTTTCTGGGCACGTCGACAGCTACGTCATTTTGCGCCCTTTCACCCGCCAATATCTGTAGACAATCTGAGAATACAAAATGGTTATTATCTTTTACGCATTCCGGGGACAAATATAAAAATCCATGTCCACGGCGGGATTCCAAACCGCGACCCGACGTCTACGCCCCAGCCCTATCGGCCTAAAAAAATGAGGGTAATTTGACATATTAAGTTTATAATTTTAAAGTTATTTTAGAATGAAAAAAATTCTTGAGTTATAATGCAAATGCAGATTTATAAAACCAACATTATTAATTTAAGGAAGAAAAGTATACAGTAACATTAGAAATTTACCTTATACAATAAATTTACATTTTCAGCATAATGATATTGTGGAAATTATAAGAAATAAAAATGGAAAATACACAGCGACTGGCATGATGATAGACATTTTGAACACTTTATCTTCTAAATTAAACTTCAGGTAAAAATCAAGATTTTTGCATTATATAATTTCTTTTGGTTTGTTTTTGATTATATAATTTTTCTACAACTTTAAATTATATTACATGAAAATCATCAATACACCCAACAACTGCTGAGGAAAATATATAACTATCGACTATAATTATTTAAAATCAGCTGATTAATTGCTTGTTTTTTTTTCATTCTTTTATCAATAGTTAACTCATTCAATTTCTAAATTGGGTATTAAATATTTTTCTTAGCAATGCTGTAATTTTTTGATCGTCTACTTGAAACTTTTGTTTATTAAAGTTATGATGTTGGAGTTCCAAAAGATGGTACATATGGAGTAAAAGTGAACGGGACATGGAATGGAATGGTGGGAATGTTGGCCGCAAATGTGAGTTTCAAAACAATTTTGCTGAATATGATAAAGTAAATAAAAGAAATCATCCATGTTAATTACTGGTGCAGGTGAAAACTCCTTATAAAGAACTTCTTTATAATGAAATTTTCTGTATAACGAATAATTTTAAAGTTTTTTGGTTGGCCAAACAGAGACCCAATCAAAATGACACCCCTTATAACGAAATTCCATACTATGAAATTCTCTTTATAACAAAAAAATTTAGTTTAACTTCCTATTATCTAACATCTTCATATAGCGAACTGAATTTGTTAATTTTAAAATACGATACGATATTCTATATTTTTATGTGCTTTCATTTTTTGTAAACGAAAGTTTCGTTTTCGTATGTGAATTTGGTGCGATTTTACATGCTGCTTTCCAAACGTGATTTCGAATACTCGATCTAACCAACTAAAGTACAGTAATTCTTAGTTAAATTAACAGTAATTATCATGCATATTAATGATGTTGATTTACTAAACAAACAAAATTTAATTCTCTTAATGTGCAGGCATTAACGATGAACCAGCTGTAACAATTCTAGAAGCAAGGGTGGATTTCGCAAGGTGAAACAATACCAAATGTTACAAGAACACATTCCGGATGAGGAATTGACAACTTATGTGCAAAAGCATTCTACAGAGTTAAAATAACCGATTTTTTAAATGAATATAAATTTTTTGTTGCTAATTTTGTATTTTCTTGAAATCTTTTTTTACTTCATTACAAATTCTCTATAACGAACAGAATTTTGGTCTCTTCGAGTTCGTTATAAGGAGTTTTTTATCTGTATCATTATGTATTACATAAATATCATTAATTATCCTTGATATAAAAAAATAAAGTCGAAATTTTCCTTGGAGGAAATCTTTACACATGAAAAACGAGCCACAATCAGTGCGATTTCTCTAAGAAACAAATAGGCAACTCCATATTTTGCTAATGCCACTTCTCCCTCTCCCAAACCCCCAGTTTCGATATCCCCGCCCCCCAGCAAGCGAACATGTTTTATGAATAATGCCTAAGTGGTTTTTCATAACAAGATATACGCCGATCTTTTTATTAAACGTATTAGAGCATTATGAATCAGTTCATTTTGAATTTTTTACCCTTTACCCACATTTAATCTTAACTCTTTCTATGCAAAAAATGTAAAGAGCCAGGAAGAACATTGTGTTTGTTAAATCTGAGAAGACCAAATTAATTTTTTTTTATTTACTTTATCTTTCAATTTCGATGAGGTTATTAGATTGAAAATTAATTAAGTGGCTATTTTGTTTTCCCTTTTCTAATGTTTATTTTCTTTCATACTAGGAAGCAGACATGATTTTGAACCCTATATCTATTACTAAAGACCGACATCCCGTTGTCGATTTTTCGCCGTCAATTTTCCCAGATCCTTGGGTTCTTGTATTCCACATGCATAACGATAAAGGGAAGCAATGGTTCTACTTTTTCTATTTTCAATGTTTTCAGCAAAGTGTTTGGTATCTCATTCTTTGTATACTATTCGCTTCAGCTCTGATTTTCACGCTTGCGAAAACCTATATCATTTCCTCTGGAAGATCAAAAATCTCGTCTTACGTTGCTACTTTAGAAAGCAACTACCATATTCTTATGAATCAAGGTAAGTTTAATAACTTTAATTTTAAAAATTTATTAGTAAAATTTATTAGTGAATTATAATTGATATTTATGATTGATAAAACAAGATTTCAAGATGTTCTATACTTTTTTTCATAAAAGAAAATCGTTGACCTTTGTTCGGGTCAGAATGGAAACAAATCAGATGCAGGCACTGGTAATTCATTACTTTCTTCTGATACTTCAATAGAATCAGGAGACGAGAGAGAGCTAATGCTTAATGTTTCAATGCTAATCCAAATTGTTTGTAAACTTCCATGTCGTGATTTTTTAAACAAATTAGAAAGAGTTTATAAATATTACTTTGGTCATTTTAATTCATTTAATGTACTCTATATAAAGGAAATTTTATTGAAATGCGTGTAGCTCTAAAGCGCGAGAACGTAGAGCAATAAACGGAGTAACTAAACGATAACATGCCATTTCTGATTGGTTCGTATCGTTGGTCTTCTTTTATGAAGAGTGATCCAAAAGTCGACAACATCCAAATAATAATAAAAACCAGAGGACATTAATACGCTGATTGGAAGAAAGTAATTGGACACTTTCGGTTTTAGACGTTTTGTCGAATATCTAGAAAAATACTTGACGAATTATCCTGAAATTTCAGGGGTGTAAAAATGATGCTACACCTCATATATTTCAGCGAAGGTTTTCTCCCGAAGGCAAATAGGGGACCAGCAAAGAAGTGAACCAAAAAATAATGTTTGGAATCACCCTGTAAAAAATAATGCTTGAAATGCATTGTAGCTGTAGCATATGCTGAAGAGGCTTGTTTTACTTTTCTGTGTTCATTTGTATGAGAATAACACGCATATTCATGGAGATATAAAGGTTTCTTTAAAAAGGTCGAAATGTTTTTGTAAGTTTTTTGTTTATACCACGCAGGATTTTCAACCCAATGCAATGCCATTGTCAGGAAACTTGACAAACTACAGTACAGACAACACCCTGCAATCAGAATAGAAAAATATTAAATATTTGATGAAATATGAGCATTTTTACTAAATAATGTTTAACTGCGCATGCGTTACCAAATTGTATTTTGCATAATTTATTAACCAAATGTATTGAGCTACTCTTATAAAAAGCCCAAGCAAATATCTTGAAAATTCTGAAAGATATCGTCGATAGAATGAGTTGAATTTCAGTTGCTCTCAAAAATAAACAAAACGATAAGGGGGTTTCTCCAAATTTTTATTTTTGGATAAGACACCAGTATCAACTTCTTCTCCCTACGCTGACATGAAAAAATATTGACTTCATATTGACTTCATATCAGCGTAAAAAGAAGTTGATACTGGTGTTTGATCCAAAAATAAAAGTTTGGAGAAAGCCCCTTATCGTTTTGTTTATTTTTGAGAGCAACTGAAATTCAACTCATTCTATCGGCGATATCTTTCTCAATTTTGACGGTATTTGCTTGGGCTTTTTATAAGAATAGCTCTATACATTTGGCTAATAAATTATGCAAAAGACAATTTGGTAACGCATGCGCAGTTAAACATTATTTAGTAAAAATGCTCATATTTCATCAAATATTTATTATTTTTCTATTCTGATTGCAGGGTGTTGTCTGTACTGTAGTTTGTCCAGTTTCCTGTAAATGGCATTGCATTGGGTTGAAAATACTGCGTGTTATAAACAAAAAAACTTAGGAAAACATCTCGACATTTTTAAAGAAACCTTTATATCTCCATGAATATACGTGCTATTCTCATACAAATGAACACAGAAAAGTAAAACAAGCCTCTTCAGCATTTGCTACAGCTACAATGCATTTCAAGTATTATTTTTTACAGGGCGATTCCAAACATTATTTTTTTGGTTCACTTCTTTGCTGGTCCCCTATTTGCCTTCGGGAGAAAACCTTCACTGAAATATATGAGGTGTAACATCCTTTTTACACCCCTGAAATTTCAGGATAATTCATCAAGTATTTTTCTAGATATTCGACAAAACGCCTAAAATCGAAAATGTCCAATTACTTTCTTCCAATTGAATACTTCTTAACGGCAAACAAGGTATTCTGGCAGACCGTGCGCCGCCTCCGTGGAAAGAAGTCTCTTTCATCACAAACTATTAAGAGTTCAGATGGGAGGCTTCTGAAAACGGAGGAGAGCGTATTGCATAGGCGGAAGGAATACTTTGTATCGCTTCTTAATCTAGTGACAGCAACAACTGAGACACATGAGGTGCACCTTGGAGCGGAGAATAATCAAGTATTATCACCGAAGCAGAAGTCAGATGGGCAATTAAGTCCCTGAAGACTTGTAAAGCTGCAGGTGATGATGAAATCCGGTCCGAGATGTTAAAGGCCTTAAATCAGGATGGTATCCTGTGGCTGACACGGGTGTGTCAGGTTGCTTGGGTATTTGGCCAGGCCCCTAAGCAATGGCAGACAGGAATTGTGATCCCTACCTTCAAAAAGGGAGATCAGAGAGATTGCAGCAACTATCGAGGTATCTCTTTGCTCAGCATTCTTGGGAAAGTCTACGCTAAGTGTCTGGAGAGGAGAGGTCGGGAAATAGTCCAAACTGTCGGGGGAGCAGTGTGGTTTCCGCCATGGCCAAAGCACGACGGATCACATCTCTGCTCTAAGGCAAATCTTTGAGAAATCCTGGGAGTATGCAAAAGATGTCTACGCTTGCTTTGTGGACCTCGAAAAATCATATGACAGAGTTCCTCGGGAGAAGCTCTGGCAAGCGTTGCAAGAGTACGGAGTGGATGGGCAATTACTGCTTGCTATCATGTCTCTGTTCGAAAGCTCTGAGATGTGTGTCCGGATAAATGGCATTAAGTCAAGACCGTTCACCGTGGGTGTTGGACTCCGCCAAGGGTGCGTACTGTCACCCCTCTTGTTCATTATCTTTATGGACTGGATAGACAGGGGCAGCCGAGGCGATGAGCGTGTTTGTGTAGGCGACTGCTTGGTGGAGAAGTTGCTCTTTTCTGACGACCTTGTCCTCCAAGGGTCTTCTCGCACAAAACTTCAGTATGCACTAGACCGGTTTGCAGCCAAATGTGAAGAAGCTGGGATGAAGATCAGTCTGGCTAAGGCTGAGGTCCTTTCAAGACAGCCTGCTCAGTGCGCTCTCCATGTTAGTAGAGCCCCATTGAGACAGGTGGAGAAGTTCAAGTATCTCTAGATTGCATTCACGAGTGATGGGCGGCAGGAAAAAGAGTTGGATGCTCGGATCGGTGCAGCAAGCTGTGTTAGATGTGAACTGTAGCAATCCGTGGTAACGAAACGCGAGCTGGGTGACAAAGCCAAGCTCTCTGTCTTCAGATTTATCTTTGTCCCTGTTGTCGCCTATGGTCATGAGGCTTGGGTAATGACCGAAAGAGTGCGATCGTGGGTACAAGCGGCCGAAATGAGATTTATGAGAGGTGTGGCAGGTGTTACCCTATTAGATACAGTGCACAGCATCACAGCAGGAGTCTCTAGGTGTTCAGCCGCTACTTCTCCGCACTGAGAGATCTCAGTCGCGCTGGTATGGCTACGTGATACGGACGCCGCAAACTGGCCTTCCTAGGCAGTTGTTATTTTCCAAGCCAGTGGGTAAGAGACTGTGAAGACGGCCTAGAACCAGGTTGATAGACTACATGAAGAATCTGGGTTCGAGTCGCTTGGGTATTACGAGGGAGGACATGCGCCTGATGGCGGAAGATCGCGATCGCTGGAGATCCTCCATAGGGCTGCTGTCCCCGCGATCCTAATGGATAAGCGGGTTTGAAAAGTTAGTAAGCAAGTAAATTGAATACTTTTTAACTATTACACTATTTATAGGCAATCGAATTTGGATGTACTTGACTTTTGGATCACCCTGTATATATGAGTACACTCTGCTCGAGGTGATATCAGAAAGTAACGCCATTTTTTTTTTTACGGAGGAAATAGAGTCTCTGTGTAAAATTTAACATAGCCATAAAGAAGGCTGAGTACATGCACAGATATTGCATACCAAGAATTGTTCCTGCGCATGCGCATTAAGTGCTACCAGTCGTTTTACAAATGGGCGCTGTTATCAGATGGTCTACAGTGGAAGAACAGGGAGCTGTTATAAGGTTTTTTTTCGCAAAAGGTAAGAAACCCTCTAAAATTCACGGAAAAATGGTAGAAGCTTATGTCTGGACTCTTCCATTGGGTGATAATGGTATAAAATGTTTTGGGAAAGAAGAGTTCGCCTTGCCGATAAACAGCGTTCTGGGTGGTAACACCAGCTATTATTATGGAAAATTAAAGACACAATAAGAGAAAACCGTCGCATTTCGTTGAAAGAAGTGAATGAAACATATAATCTACGGATCTATATGCGATGTGGTACGTAAGAAGCTTGGATACGGCAAAGTCTGTTCACGGTAGATTCCAAGTCTGACACCAGAACAAACCGGCAACAGAGTGGCGTGCAATCTGCAGCAGTGCAACCAGAAGAAAATACGTTTCTCAATGACACTGTCACAGGAGATGAGTCCTGGCTTTTGCACTTCACACATGAGCCTAAAACTGCAAGCATTTTGTGGAAACATCCACATTCTCCGGTTCACAAAAAAAAAATCGGCGTCAACACCGCTACATATTGTGAAACGTTGACTATACTGCGGCGTGCTATTCGGAATAAGCGACCTGAAAGAGGAAACGATGTTCGACTTCTTCATGACCACGCACGTCCGCATATGGCCGACGTTGTCAAAGCAAAACTGGTACGTTTCAGTTGGGAAGGGACCACTCAGCCTACGGTCCGGACTTAGGACTCTCGGACTACCAACTCTTTGGTCCCATGAAAAAAAATTTCTGGGTGATCAGAAGTTTGAAACTGACGAGAAACTCAAATCTGCCGTGAGCCATTGGTTGTATTCACAGCCGACGGAGTTCTATGAGCGGGGTATTCTGGTACTGATGTAGAGTTTGGATAAATGCCTAAATCGTCAAGCTACCTATGTGGGAAAGTAGATGAACACTTTTTGTTTCTGCTGCACTTAGTTGTTTACCTGTATGTTATGTAATTTTCTTTGAAAAAAATAAATGGCGTTATTTTCTTATATCTTCTCTAACGTACCTAGTTATAGGTCGTTCGCACGAACTGACTCTTTTGAACGTCTCTTCAATGGGAGCTGGTAAGAAGCTAGTTCGCCCTTCGGGAGTCGCGACTCGCGACTCGCGAACGATTTTGTTTTGCAAATAATCTTACAATCTCGCGAACAATCTTACCTTGCAGTGCAACCAACACAGGCTCTCGAGCATGAAGTATGAACTCGAGATAGCCAATAGCTTGTTGTGAATCATTATGTGACTATAACCTGAAATAGATGAGAACATATATTCATGCTGCAATACTGTATTGCGTAATGATGCGGAAGTTGTCTTTTCAACGAATTAAAAAAACGCTGTGAAATTTTTTTTCCTGCACTTTTCTTATTTACATTTATAAAACAATTCAAAAATTTTAATTAGAAAATTTTTTAAAATCTCATCTGGCTTCATTGCTGTTGAAATGAATGGACACGAATTGAGGTGCTTGAAAAAAAAATTAAAAGTAAGGTGGATTTTCGTTTAGTGTTGTGATTAAGTTAATTTGTTTGTTCATTCAATTAAATTGTTAGTGAATTTTTAGTTTGTGTGGATTTCAGTTTAAATAAAAAGATTGTTCATATACATAACGCCTTTTAATAATTTCATTCAGACACATCGATAGGGAAACGTCTCTTGAAACGAGATCGTTCGCAAGACTCTAAAGGAAATTGTTCGCGAACCGACTCCTTTGAACGACTGTCGCTTGTGATCGGGAGCTGAAGATTCGACTCCCGCCAAAGAGTCGTTTAGCCCATCACGAATGCGCACATATAATGTCTGGAGGCTATATTTGCCCTTCAGGAATGATAGTTTAAATTATTATTGGGAACATAATACGGAGTGCGAAGTACACAGGAAATTTCATGCATTCTTGAAAAAAAGAAATATAGAATGAAATTAATACTTACATTATCATATATTTTTATATATTAAATAAAAAATAAAATAAATAAATAAAAAATAATACGCTATCAAATATATATAATTTTTAGGAATTTATTGCGTATTGTAAAAAACAGCGTTCAATCAGAGTTTATATTTTTGTAATGTTTTGAACGCTGCTCTCGGAACAGATAAATGTTTTTCCGAGTAGCTCCCTTGTTAATATTCACAGAGTAGATTAAAGTTGTTTGATGTTCAAGGCTAAAGATTTTTTTCTTTTTTGTTTTATTTTCATTGTTTACCGGTTGTCCCTTTTCGTATTTTCCACTATTCCACAAATTTGTGTAAGGTAATTGTATGGCCGTCTGTATTGACCAATCGCGGAGGAGGATTTCGACCCGGATAAAAGAACACTACCAAGTACAGATCTGAATGCTGTGTTGCCAGTTTTGAGATCGGAAAGTGCTACAGTAACATCTCAATTATGCTACTTTATGCTACAAACCCATCTCAATTATGCTACGCTTTATGCTATATATAAGCCTATCATAAATTACAATTGTGAGTGCCTAACACAAAAGAAATAAACCGACCGCTACATACAATTTAAACATTTTATTAATAACAAAGTTTCATATATATATGTATATACGAGGGGCGATTGATAAATAAGGTCTCCAAGGCTGTAACTTTTTTATTTGTTAACCGATTTTCAAAATTCTTTTTGT
>JAHWFO010012898.1:3733445-3760082 GCA_023313115.1 Rhysida immarginata | reverse complement strand
CAACCAAAAAAAAATAATAAAATTAAACACTGACATCACATGTCACAATATTACCTCTTCATGTTTCTTGATAAGCGTTATTGTTGTAATCATTATTTTTTTAAAAAAAGGAAGAATTTTTATAAACCATAAAAGGATTTGTCATTATTATTTTAGAAAGGAAACAGTGACGTTATTTATAGGATTAAATATGCAATAAGAAACCTGTATTCATTGGGCATTACCTAATAAGGAGGGTATATGTTAATGTAGTCTTATGAAATATTCGATTTATAATTATAAATAAGCATTTATAATCAAGCAGAGCAGGATCGCACCATGACTTATACTCTTAGGGAAGAATCGAGTATTATATGAGGCGTTGCGGATACCAAGGGAGAACTCAATACTGGTTCAAATTTTTTTAATTTTATTTTTCGACTTCTCAGACATCAAAGAATAAGGTGGTATAGTTTTTTGTACAGTTGGTCCCTCCTAATCGTATAAAATAAAGGCTGAAAATAAAGCTTCAACTTATAAGAGTGGTAGAGCAAAAATTTCAAACGAGTGTTTCTCGAAATCAGTTTGTTGAGGTCGCCCTTCGTATCCGTAACACCTTATACATAAGGTTAGCCAATATTACAATAAAAATAAGCAAGCATACCGAATGAAAGAACTCACTTATTTTACGAACACATATTGTAAGGTTATAAAAGATGGTGAAAGAAATCTATAAAGGTAGCATTAATAAAGCTCTTTTTCAGAAAAGTATAAGGAGTTGTTTAATAAATTTTATGTTAAAATACGTATGTTTCAGAATATATGTTATAAACTATTCCGCATTGTTTCTGTTAAGAATAATAATTCTGGTCTCCTGGCAATAATTCGAGCCGTAGACTTTCTTATGCTGTCAACATTATCCAGCTTTCGATAAGGTTACCGAAAGAGTGACAATCAATCTATAGCACTTAATGGACATCGTTTTAATTATACGCTTTTCCTTTAACTTCCCCGAATTCTAATGTTAGAATGTTCTCGGCTGACCTAGAAGATATGCGTCTAGATAGAACGGTTTAAATATTGATATATCCTAAGAAAAGATATTACAATAAAAAGCTAATTATAAGGTGAAATCCATTTTTAAATAAACATGAGGTAAAAAAAAGTTTATGGTCATATTTCATACAATGTAAAACTGGTTATTGATGGAAGACGATAACAAATATGTTGCTAGGGGAAACTTTATCTTCGCTGTTCTTGAAGGTATACATCGATCAAGTGTGATGGCGTTGTTACAACTTCATTTATCTATGCATTTAAAATATAATATCATGTAATTTTCAGAAAATTGCAAAAAGTTCGACGGTCATTTTATTATAAAGACGTATACAAATAAATTTCATATAAGTAATTATTTAAATGTTTTGAACTTTGAAAGTGATGCGACGTCCGTCCGCGTCACTGGGATAAAAACAATACTGTATCTATTTTCATTTTTTATTTTTATTTTTTTTTACTAAGAACTCGCAGTATAATGAACTCTTTATAGCCTCATACTTGATCTCAATCTCCGGAGAAACGAAGTCTACCTTCCGCATAAATAAAGCAAGTAAACAAGGTGAGCAATATCTAGATCATAATTAAACGAACTACTTGATCTATCCACAATGCAACAAGTTGAAAGCTGTTGTTATTCAATTTCTTTGGTTCTTGAGTCAATGTTTCAGAATTTGCTTTAAAATTTAGGAAGGAAATAATGAAGACAGTCATAAAATTATTTTCAAAATAAGTAAATGCTACATTGAAAAATGATAGAAAATGATCCTTTTCATGACAAATATTTTAAATTCGAAATTAATTTTGATGTTCTTCATAAACATTCATTTGGCTACATCGAATAAAGTTACTTTGGGTAAATATGTTTTCCTCTATATACTATAAGAAATATTCTTTTACAATTATTAAGTATTTACAATCAAATAAATGCTGCTGAGTATCCAGATTTATGCTGCTGAGTATGTATGCAGGATTATTCTAATTGTTATATGCTAATTATTATTGGACATTTTACACAAATGAACACAATTATTTGATTTCAGTAAAATTTTAGGTAATGAATCCTGCTGTATACTGAAAGAAAACGAAGACGTTTCGGCATATTTAGGCTACCGTTCAGACTTCAAAAATGCTAAACTTTTAACGTGTTTATTGTGTACAAATTCCTTATCGATTATAGAAAAAGGTTAGTAAATTTGATTAAATTGTAGATAATCTTTATATCCAATTATATTTGAATTAAATTTTCCTTGCAATAGCGTAGGTAAATGGCGGATGGGGCATGATATTCATTTTTTAGCCCCGTCTCTTCATATTTGTCTTCATAGTTTTTCATGACCCCTTCCCCATCCACCCTCCTCGCTTTGCCCCGGAATGCGAGGTAAAAACAACCCCCCCCCCAATGCCATTTCTATTTATCCAGTCCTTTCATGTCGATATCAATGGAAGAACTATCGTTAGGGGTAAAATTTGCCCCTTTAATAAGATAACTAATATTCACATCATCCCATTTATAGGTAAAGTTATTTTAACTCTTTACAGTTCTCGAAATATCCGCTAATACTCAATCGGTATTACTTAAGGCAGACTGGGATTTATTACTGACGGTGAAAAACCATTTACGGGCCCGAACATCATTGTATACATCAAACATAATTGACGACTGCATCGATTTTCAAAAGAAAATGGCCAACGAAGAAAATGTATTTTTGAAAAATTTTTTATCATTTATAAAGTGGAAGAATCTCGTACTATTCACGGATAGCGAAGTAGGTAAGATTGACAATTATCTTGATTGACTATTATATTTTTTATTGAGTGTAGTTAAATTATTCACAAAATAAAATAAATACTAATAAAGCTAAACCATATTTTCACATCTATAAATGGCTAAAGACACATACAGTGCCATGACATTATCTAAACAACTGCTGAATATAAAAAAAAAATATCGTGTAATATTAGCACGGCGTTCAATCATCTTGATTTACTCTGCACTGGATGTTGATGACTACCAGGCGACATAAATGGTGATTCAAAGGCCCGTACACAATTTCAAAGTACAGTACGGTCGCAGTAATTCGAAGTAATTGAAGTAAGAGGATTTCCGATTAGCGGGTTTGCATACAGTGTATTGTGTAAACATTAAAACAGAAGTTGCCTATAAATAAAAAAAAAATGCGTAATTTTGTATGAGAAATACAATAGCTGTCCATAAAAAGAAACCTTGGTAAATGGTTTCAGCAATAAATTACCATCGCAAAAAATATTTCAAAAGTAATCTGTAATTTTCTTTTAAGCCTTGTTTAACATGTACAATCGTAAAGCTTTTTCATTTATTTTTTCTTAAATAACAGGCTTAATAAACTTAACATGTACAGTTAAGCATGTACAGCTTTACTATTTTTGGTTCATTTTCTTCCTTGGTTACAAAAATTACTGTATACATTTGAATGCTAGTAAATCTTAACAATAATAATTACGAATGTCTCGTAACCATCCTACGAGAAATAAGACAGAGAGCGTATTTGCCAGCGCAGTGAGCGATTTAGGATGCCAACATCGAAGCGAAATAGCCAATTGCGATTTGGGGACGGGGAGAGCGAAGCGGCGCCGTTTACAAACCAAGGACCTGTTTATCATTTTAAGGAATATAATTCTCCATAAGAGGAACTGTTTAGCGAGGAGTGGCATAAAGAGATAGAGGAGAAATAAGATAAAGCGCGCAAACTTAACTAAAATTTAGCGAGAAGTTTTTTTGTGTACCGAGAGATGGCATTATTATTGTAGCACATCCTGGCTATTTTGAGTGCCGCTCAAATTTAGTACATCCTAATACCTCATCTGCACTAGCATTTCCAAACTAATATAGATTGCTGAACTAATTCCGATTTTCTAGTGCGTACACAACTGGTTTAAATGAAACCGGTTTCAGGATTCGAAACTGTCTAAGATAAGCGAGTTTCCCAAACCTCCTTATGAGCTCTTCTGATATGAGTATCGACACTTTTCTTTCGATATTGGCAGTTTCGGTATCGGTTTTTCGATAATATCGTGGTATCGAAAACAAAATATGAGTATCGGTAAATAGTAACGGTACTATTTTTTAAATTTTAGAAATATATTTTTAAAATTTTAAATTTTCGTACCTCTTTTTCCATCTGGCGAGCTCAATGACGGTTCCACTCCTTATGCCACCACAACGCGCTTCTAATATCGTTGTACATTTTACTTTTGCGTATTTATATACCATCTCCAAAGTCTAATGGATTAAGAGGTTTAATTCATGTAGGCTTTGCCACTAACACTGGCCAACAAAATTTAGGATTTTTCTTTTAACCAAATTCAAGTGGGTGATTTTTGGTAGTATTTTTTCTGTTTAATACGAATATAATTTTGAAATTTCTCTAGCACGCACAGATTTCTTTTTTTTCAATGAAACATTTTTAAATTATTCAGTGTTTGGGGCCTGATAAATTTTCTTGCGGCCCCAAAATATGGATAGTTTAACATTGCAGACGCTTCTCTTCACGTCCATTACTTTAACATAGAAGTCTCGAAGTGCATAACTTGGAAACGTGACGTGATAGAAAAAATCTAAAAGCAGATTCGGATTCTACATATAAATTACTACTAAGCACACTTTGTGTGGTCATAGTTACAAAATGTGTGTTGACTAAACTTTGGTCTTTTCGGATATTTTCAATTGCCTTCCAAATGGCACTGGTACGACGCTCGACGGCACTAGTACGACGCTGTATATCAGAACGATCCCAGCTTTATTTCCGCCGCGTCTGTGGAATGTTCACCAAGCCACACTCGACGGCGGGGACCGCACTAATAATTTGTGCGAGAGCTGGAATCGTTCCTTCAACCATTTGGTGGGGCATGCCCATCCGAACAAAGTTTAGTAGAGGCTGCTCTTCTCAAGGAAGTTCGCGGACAGCCTCCACAGAAGAGAATAAAACATTCCACGAGGGACCAACAGAAACGGCTTAAGACCCTGTGCCAAGATTATGCGGAGAAGAGGAAGACGTTGCCATAATTTTTAAATGGGCTAGGTCATGCAATTAGACTGAATTGAACTCCAAATATTTTTGTTATTATTTTCGAGTTTGTTTTTTTTTTACTCTAGTATTATTATTTTTAATTTTTTACTTAATAAAAGTTTAAATTTAATTTGTCAAAAGTTGTTTTGTTGTGGTTTCTTAACATTCGCCATTTATATTATTTAAGACAATTTCCGATACCTATTTCAGTACAAATTTAAAACTAGAATATTAAATGAGTGGCTGTGATCTGGCGATAAATATTGTGGGGGTAAGTGTCCACTTTTCAGTTAAGACTCTGGGGGAAATGTCAATGGGGTAAATATCACTGGGGTGAGTGTCCGATGGGGTAAACGTCTAAGGGGTAAATGCCCTACACCCTGTCCTGTTATAACGCAGAAACAAGAAATTACCCCCCTCCCCCCCCCGAGAAGGGTATAGGAAAGTAGCGGAAGCCCTGAGGTGATGTATTTTTACCCCTTTATCTTCACTTTTAAAGCTCCCAAATTTTTTAATCAGAAAATTGATTTTCTCGAACATAGTATTCGAATCAAAAAATGTAAAAGAGCTCTATGTTCTTTCGTATCTCACCATTGCCGATCAAAAGACATATCATATGACTTATGTTGCCATATTTCTAAAGACCAAGTGACTGCCACCCCTACAACTCCGACCCTGCGGGGGCAATTTATCCCAAACTTCATAGTAATCTGCTTACCGAATTTCACTCCGGTACCATATAGATCTTTTGATCCCCTCTAATTCCCACCTCCGTAATTCCGACCCCAGTGGGCTAATCAAAACCAAATTAAATAGTGAAGGACGACGTGCCTATGGTAAGTTGTGATCGAAATTTCAATTTTCTACGTGAATAATTGTAGAAAATATGAAAGGGACAGACGGACGGACAGACAAATGGACATTGTGAAATCAATAAATCATTCTACAACTTAAAAATTACACAATTTGCAACACCTACAGGCTTTAGAGTTAATTTCGTCTACTGCAGGGCACCTTCAAACCAATATAACTCTAGAACGACGCGTTTTCGACTCAATGCTCATGACATTTTGTGCTTGTTTTGGTCCTCGAAACATATCCTAAAGTTTGTACAGCCCATTCAGAAACACCTTGTATATAGTTTAATATTACTTGAAACTTAAATACATGCAATTGTGCCTGCTTTATAAGAGTATCGAATGATACGATACTCTCTGTATCGATAATTGACTCTAAGTTTGATATCGATGCTGAATATAGTATCGAAAAGAGTGTCGCAGCGTCCCTAGTTTAACTAGCTTCGCGCGTGGAATTGTGGGATCCCAGAATTCCGTGCGCTGATGCGATGCTCTTTTTTTTGGATCGCCTTGCCTTGTGGTCAGAGACTTAAGATAATAAGACTGGACAATTTTCACTTTCCCATACTAAAATCTGTAAACGTTTTTATTGGTGGCTCCTCCTGGAAAATGTTGCTCAAACTTAAAGGGTTGTTATTATATGACGTATACCAGCTATTATTATGTGACGTGTACCTTTTCCAGTTGCTTCCATCCACTTCGTTTATTTTACTGTATCTTTATATTCGTAATATTTATTAATTTTAATTTATATAATTTTATACAATTAATGGTGAAAAGGAAGTTTCTTTTATTTGGATTTTCCTTAAAAAAAGAATGGCGAGTGAGAATTAATTTTTTTTTAAATTACATAAGCAAAGAATGAGTAAAAGTCCAGAGATTCTTTCCTAATGTTCTCGGATGATGTCTAATTCATGCTCTGAATTTATTTGCGTTATTTATGTAGCATATTTCTCTTTATCATTTGCATTAATGTCTCTATGGCCATCTGCTACCTATATTCACCATCACGGGACTTACGTGATTTTCTTTTCCGCGTGAGTTTCTCAAACAATTAATTTCTAAAAAATATGGTAAATCATTTATTAATAATTTTTATTAATCATTTATTAATAATCATTCAATTAATAAAAATGTACTGTAGGTGAGACTCCATTGAGAGGGATGCTCTGATTATAAGAGGTTCAAATCACCGGGGGTTCGGATTACCGCGTTCATACTGTACTATATTTAGGCTGAACACCCGCCTACCACTGAAAGAGGGGATCGTCAAATTTGTTGAAGGTACCGGTCGAAGTCTCTCCGATCGAAGTTGTTTTCGATAGAGTGGCCCTAGCTCGGGGTTCGTGATTTGCCACTTCATCAATGGCCACTATGTTCCTTTAATCACATGTTTGCGATTTTTTTTTGGTAGGGTTCATTAAACGGAGTTTATGTGCCACCCCTCCCTGGAGAATGGACGAACTGAAACACCGAATCACAGCTGCCGTTAATGATGTGCCACTAAACATGCACTGGTTGGTTGGTTTATTAGAATTTTTGGCGTCGACTATTAAGGTCATTTTACGCCTTTACACAAGTTATATCTGTACGCAGCCCGGGGCAAACACGGGGAAAATCCATGCCCACCGCGGGATTCGAACCTACGACCAGGTGGACTCGAGAACTAGAAAGCCTACGCTCTAGTCCTCTCGGCTACCTGGCGGCAAACATGCACTGTAATGTACGGGAATAATTCGATTACTGAGTAATGGTGTGTCGTGGAGCCGGAATGAGCCAAATTGAACCCTGTAAATCACTATTTCGAACTTGAAGATATGACGAATATTTTGGACTTTAGTGCTACTCTGTATGCTTACTTTAACAATAAAAATAGCATTTTGAAATCGGGTAAAGACTTTTGAATCGTGATATGTCTATATTCTGTCTGTAACGCAACTATCCGTTTAATCTTGTTTTTTTGGAAGTTTTGAGATTCGCGTACCCAGTGATGTTGAATCATACAGAATGACTTTTTCTTTTGGAATCTTACTATCATTCCACACTAGAAATTGGGTAGTGCACTAAGTGCATGAAATCAAAAGTGACATTACATAAGTATTATAATATTTCAAAAAATAAGCAAATGCAAATATGTTTTATAACTTAATTGCCACTTCGCTCATTAAAAGATCCTATCTCTATTTTAACAAAAAGACTGAATTTACAGGGAAATTTAGGCTAATTTAAAGGGAAAACCATCACATCTTGTTATTTCTGTATGAAACACTTATTCCTTATTACATTACTTACAGTATATCCATTTTATCTATGCATTTTATAAACTTTGATCTTTAATTGTGGCTGTAAGTGATATTGGGCATAGAACTTGGGAGAATATGTAAAGCAGCGACATACGTCCATTCGAGCATTGGAGCAATCGATCATAGAGTTAAAAATTCAAATTTTAAAACAAGATTATTTCTTAAGGAATGTGTAATTTTTTAAACCACCTATGTTAAAATTTTTATATAGAAATCTGTGCATTCGTTTAGTCTTCAATATAACAGAAAAAATTTAAATGACTCATGAGAATGGAACTCACTCTAAGAGTTAGCATAATAAATACATGTATTATGAAATTACAGATCTTAAATGCGGCTTTAAATCATTGAGTCGCACTTTAGGATCGTTTGTCTCAAGTTTAAAGGCATGGAATTTTATAACTTTATGGTGTTACTAGGAAAAAATACTGTATGCCAAATAGAGATGACAAACGAGGTTGAATTAAGAGAAGTTTTTTGTTTACCCATGAGAAATAAGCTATTTTTTACTCCCATAAAAAGTTAATCTTATCTAAGTTCATTTCTTAATGACAGATTATCGTCAGAAATTACTGTCTGAGAGTTTTCTATCAGCCACAGTGATAAAAAGCGACAGCATTACTCTCGCCGAAAAGTTTTTTCAGGAACAGAAGAAGAGGAAGAGTGCTTTCACAGGAGTAATCCTGTGCAAAGCCACCAACGCTCGCATCATTTTACGAAAAGTATATGCAACAAAAAATTTTTGTAAAATTCAGAGAAGTTAAAGAACTCATTTATTAAGTAAACTTCTTTTTAAATAGTATTTTATTAAAACGATAACGTTTTTAATTATAGGCTATGGAATTAGAAATTCTTGGATATCCCAATAGATGGATAATATTTTCAAGAATACGCATCCATTTACTGTTTCAAAATCTGTTAATTCCCTATAAGAGCTACGTTGTTGTAGCCGCAGGTTATTTTTTACATGTAAATATTTCTCAATAAATTTAATAAAAATAAACTTTGAAAATGGAAAATAAATATTCAAACGTTAAGATTATTGTTAAATTATTTATATTAAATTTTTACCATTGATGGAAATCTTATTATTCATATTAATAGGATTTATCTCTATTAAAATTATGTTCAGAAGGTGTGCTATATATTACGGGCGAACATATCCAACATTCGCAGAAACTATGGGTCAATAATAAAACAGAAAAAGTGAGCTTAAGTATTTATTGTATCTTTGAGCTTTTATGTTTAAAAATAGTATGTAACATTTTCTACCAATTTTCTTTGTACCGTTTAGGATGGAGCAAAGGTTAGTCTTTACGAAATATACTCTGTCGGAAATACCGTTAAAAATCATGCCCAGCCTTTTGGCAACTGGATTTGCTCAACACATATGCTCTTGTTCTTCAGACACTATCCTACAAAGACTAAAAATCTTCTCGGCATTAATTTACGAATAGTTGGAATACCGGTGAGGTTCTTTAACTCCTATTCAATTGATCTCTGTTTTGCAATTGTGTTTAAAAGCAATTAAAAATAACTGCCCTATCATTAGAATTCAGAATCCCTTCTCTTGATTCGGAACTAGAATCTTTAAAAAAAATTCGACGCAAGACTTGGAACAGACAATTACGTGATTATGCAATGATACCATGTTTAGAAAAAATAATCGTCTTCCAGCATTGAATGAGGGCGAGGTGCATATGAACTAGCGCCTGTTATGTAAATCAGCCATTTTAAATCAGTACGATCAGCTAACTTAAATTTATCAGTATTATACAGGGTGTATTTAACCCTGTCACAAACTTCTGGGTTCATATGAAAACAAAAGTTCATATAAACGGATAACGAACTGTTTATGAGATTTCCGCAGTTAAAAGTGAAATTTCAGCAGCTGGTTTGGACCTTTAAGGATGGCAGGTGACATGCGAAGAACCGACAACAACCATTCATGGCGGGGGAAGTCGGATAACGAACCGCTTACTACAGTACCCCCCTAAATGGTTGTTTAGGTATACCTGAAGTGATTAGCAGGTGCACCTGTTAATAACCAATAAATGGGATTATAATTTATTTCAAGAATTTGTTGTAGCTTCTCCATATGTCACCTGCCATCCACAGAGTAGAAAAACCAGCTGCTGAAACTTCAATTTTAACTGCGGAAATCTCATAAATGGTTCGTTATCCGAACCATGTTTATATGAACTTTTGTTTTTATCTCGGTGTGGGGAATCACCACCAGAAGTTTGTGACAGGGATTTAGATACACTCTGCATACCAAACGGACAAGAAAATTAAAACCTTCGCACATTCCAATCGACGAACCCGTAAATCAGTTTCGTTGATTATTGAAAATTAGGAATCAGTATCTTCGATAAAATCAATAACAACAACTATTTATGCAAAAAAAAAAAAAAATTAAATTTAGCTTTTTTTTTTAAATTCGGGCATAAATATTTTATAATTTTGATTTAATAATTTAATATTTTATAAGTATGTTAATTTTGATTCAGTTTAATATATGTAGAAAATGCAAAAAGTTAAAAAAAAAAAATAGAACTTTATTTACATTTAAAATATTTTAATTATTTAAGAGTTGCAAATACATTTTTGCCTTATGCATATCCAGAATTGCATAAAAACGAAATTAATAATAGAAGAGAAGGAAAATTTATAAGCTATAATACTTATATTTTCAGCAAGATGACATAGTGGAAATTACAAAAAAAGAAACTGGAAAATACACAGCAACTGGCATGATGGTAGACATCTTGGAAATTTTATCTTCTAAATTAAACTTCAGGTAAAGAAATAAAAAATTTTGTTTTTTCTATACTTGTAATCAAAAAAATTCCCAAATTTCAAGAGAACAATAAATAAAAATCTTTAATTCATGCAAAAGCTCAGTTGAATAAAACATACAGGGTGTAAATGATAATTAGAAAATGGATAGAAAAATTTGCGAACCAGGAACTTCGGCTGCCATGGTCGACGCCTCTACCAATTGGGCTGTCGCAGACACTTGTATAACCATGCTGTCACTAAGTGTCTTAAAGACAACCAAGTTGTGAAGATGGAAAGCCCAATGGGAGGCGGGCACCTGGTCGACAAGTGTCTGAGATAGCCCAATTGGTAGAGGCGTCGACCACGACAATCGGAGTTCCTGGTTCGAGTCCAGATCGCAAGAATTTTTCCATCCTTTTTTTCTAATATCATTTACTTGATGTTTGGAGTTAGCTCCAGTTTAATTTCTTTATTTCATACCGGGCGTCTCATAAATAGAGAACAAACTTTAAGGGAGAGGTAGAGAACGTCAAAAGGATTCAGAATTGCATAAGAACCTATGACCGGATCGTCATGGGAAAGTGGTAGCAGAGGTGCAAGAAGTAAAAGGACACAAGACAGAGATTACAGAACATGTATTGGACTATTGGACATAAACATTACAAATGGCGTAGCAGATGATTTCATTTCACGAATGTTATACGAGATGTTCGAAGTTTCTATTCAAAACATATTGTACACTAATCCAAGACCCTACTACAGCAGCGACGACATAATATGTCGCGTATTATGCTGGCGACTCTTCTCAATACATTTTGTTCCATGGCGGGCGAACGAGTCACTCGTGCCCTGTCCTCACTATACCCCAGTGACGGCGCTAGCTTCTTCGGCGCTCCTATGCAAACTTATGCAAATTTCTAAAATATGCGCCCGTTCAAGCTTGGTTGGCGCCTCATTTTACAATGCGCCCTCATGCGAAGTTTATTTTGTTCACCGCTTTGCGCCGCCCCTGACTGTACCTATTACCTCTTATAGACCCATATTCGCACAAATTGTGATGGACCTGTGAAAACAAACGGTGGCATCACCCGGTACATGTCGTTCTCGATACAGTCGTTCAGCTATTCGTGCATTGCCATTAGCGGATCCATACTCTAAATGTAAGGGTGTCTGCCAGCTCCCCGTTCGTATAACATTACATGCTCTTTCTAAGGCGACTACTACTCGAATGAAGAAAAATCAGATATACGATACTGTTTCCGGTCATGGGTTCTTATGCAATTCTCAAACCTTTTGATGTTCTCTACCTCTCCTTTGTACCCAGTGTCGGCTTTAGGGTTTTTGGCGCCCTAGGTGAAAACGAATTCTGCACCCTCATTAAAGTGCTTTCGGCGGGCTCTGCCGGGTATGGAACTTTGGAAATGTGTTTTTGTTAATAATTGTTATAATTGCTATTTTTATATCCCCATCAAATTTAAAAAAAAAATTCCTCAATTATGCGCCCCCTCAAATTTTGCGCCCTAGGCGGCCGCCTAGGTTGCCTATATGGACGAGCCGGGCCTGTTTGTACCTCTATTTATGAGACACCCAATATAAACTGAAATCGAAGAAATAAAGATAACCTGCATTTTTAAAGATTACGTAGATAAAAGAAAACTCATAACAACAGTGCAAGAAAATAAAATTCTCTTTTACGCAGGCGCCAATAAAGCTAAAGTACAATACGACAAACTTTGTCGTTTCATTGGTAACTGCTTCTGATATATGCATTGGTTTTAAGTTCACATAGACTGATGGCCAAGGGTGATATAAACACTTGATTTTTTACATACCCCCCAAAGAAAAGCTCGCATGGGGTCACATGCTACTGAATCCGCCGTTGTTAGCCGAAATTGGTATATTTTTAGAGTATTTTTCTCATCGAATAGATATTTTAGTATTTTTGGTAGATTTTTAGTATTTTTAGTTCTTTTTTTAGTAAGTTTTTAGTATTTTATTCATTGTTTCCCTGTATTTTGGAAAATAACCATAATATCGGTCGCAATGATCTCGATATATCGAGAGGGGAAAGAAGCAGAAAGAATCCCAGGATGCTGCCTGATTGGTAGATTGGGATTCCCAATCAGTTCAACATCCTTTATTTGCAGCGAGCTCATTATGTGTTTGTCCAGCAATGCGCTTTTTTAAACCCTCAAACCGGGCTATTTTCAGCTGCATCCGCCCTCAACCCGCATCACTGTGAAACCATCACATGAAGATGCGACGTCCGCGCGCTTAAAACCGCATGACTGTGAAACGGGCCTAAGAAAGACTGTATGAAACATTAGCGCCGACTTCAGGAAAATATTGTGGGGGCAGCCCATCCAGAAGAATGGTCAAAATAAAGTTAAATGCCAGAAAGTTAAATGGGGGCCCCCCCCCCCAATTCGGCGCCTACGGTATGGATATATTGTAACAGTTTTGCGGTTCATTGTCCGTGGTGGGAAGCTCAATAAGAGACTGAAATAAAGAGTACGCCGATTTGTCAACAGAAGGCGCTAGAGCCCGTGTTTGTTTGTTCCGGTCATGTTTTTGATTGTTCTGCGATTTAGATTTCTTACAAAAAATGTCTATTTATTATTTAGATTATAATTTCAGAGGATAATTTAAAAATTTGGGTGGCAATGTAAATTTTAATATCTTTTAGACCTTTAATTAAAAGTACTAGCTTAAAATTTCAGATGATAATTGAGACCAAGAAAAAAATTGGACCTTTCATTTAAATTTTAATTTTTTTAAATACAATACAATTACTGTTATTTACAATAACAAAGTAAATAAATTAGTAATAATAATAACAATATAAAAACAAAAATGAGTATTGTATGGAATTAAAATAAGATAAATCCAAGAATTTTTGCATAAAGAAGAATACTTAGGGATAAAAAGGTGCCCGAAAAGAATGGAGATCTGTCTAGGGGCATCTTTCAAAACTTTTACAGATCAATACCATATTGTATAAATTAATAGGATATTAAACTAGGAACAACAATTTCAACAACAACAACAACAATAATAATAATAATAATAATAATTGTTAAACTAGGAAAACTTATCTGGTTAAACGGCTGAGAACTTTCGCATCGAGGCAGGAGTTGCGCTATCTTACAGGGTGATTACAAAAGAACTTCACACTTTTAAAAATTTATTACATCAAAGCTATTCAGAATATAGACACACTACATACGGATTCTTAAAGAAAAACTCTTGAAGTTTATTGCGACACAGTTAAAAATGTTCAATATGCCCCCCTGTCGTGACACGGCATACATCAATGCGGTAGTTGAATTCGTCCCAAACCCGCATTAACATGTCTCCATCAATCCCACGTATCGCAACCATAATGCGTTCTTTCAGCTCGTCTAGGTCACGGGAAGGGGTAGGGTGAAGACCTTGTCCTTTACACACCCCCATAAAAAGAAATCACAAGGTGTGAGGTCGGGGCTCCGCGGTGGCCAATTTGCAAGTTCCAGGTTATTGTTTACTCGACCAATCCACCGCTGTGATTTCTTTTTATGGGGGTGTGTACAGGACAAGGTCTTCACCCTACCCCTTCCCCGTGACCTAGACGAGCTGAAAGAAACGCATTACGGTAGTGATACGTGGATTGATGGAGACATGTTAATGCGGGTTTGGGACGAATTCGACTACAGGGGGGGCATATTGAACATCTTCAACTTTGTCACAATAAACTTCAAGAGTTTTTCTTTAAGAATCCGTATGTGGTGTGTCTATATTCTGAATAGCTTTGATGTAATAAATTTTTAAAAGTGTGAAGTTCTTTTGTAATCACCCTGTATAATGACTATGGTAATTCCCATTATTTCGTATAGTGCGCTGTTCTGGGCTAACACCATTAAGGCGAATTTGATTCGGGTCACCACAGCATATAACAATGTCATCCGTACTGCTTCTAAATTGCCGAGATTCACCTCCATAACTTTGAATTGTACCAAAATTAAAATACCTACTCTAGATACTATTGCAAAGACCTGCTTACTAACAGAAATAGCTAGTGTTTGGAGGAAGAATAATCATTCAGCATCTTTTATTCGAGAACGGATGTTCACAGGTGATTCTTATCGACAGACCCGAGTGTATAAAATTGAGTTGCCACACCGAATCTCTAGTTTCCTTGCCAAACATTTTCACTATAATGCGATCCCATTATAAAATAATCTCCCATTGAAATTAAGACGAAAGGCAAGCAAATGTAATATTTCTTGTCAACATTTTAAGGAATCATTTAAAAGATTATTTTATTTTTAGACAGAATGAGAATCTAAAGCTCATGGATTAGATTTTGGTCTCGCTGTCATGTTTTAAATCTCATTACTTACGAACCTCTTTTCTTACTCCTTCGGAGTGTGCTTGTATGAATAAAGAATAAAGAATAAAGAATAAAGAATAATATTACCTGAAGGCGTGGATGTTTGTGTTCCTCCCTTTACTAACCAGCTTGGAAGACCAAGCAAAGCCTCAGTAGACTGAACCTCTGACAGGTTAAATTTCAAATAAAGCCAATGGTTAGTTAACAACCCAAAAGGTAAAAAAAAGGAAAATAAAAGAGGAAATAATAATCACCAATGGCACTTATATAGCTCTGCAGATTATTTATTGTCCTAAAATTGAAGAACGAATGCTGTACATAAACACCACTATTAGGCCTAATGATATTATTAGATAAAATGGAAGGAAAAAATTCCGACGACCTGGATTTAAACCAGGAGCCACGCTAGAGCATTTGGGACATTACGGACACGGTAGAGCAAGGCTGTTTCCAAATTGGAAGTGGAAAATATTAAAGACTGATTACAATGACAACACATAAACTAATTTTCTTCCAACCTCCTACTGGTTAGAGCGGTGTCAGCGAAAGACGTGGTCTCTAGTTCGAGTCTTGTTCGCGGAACTTTTCTTCCCTTTTCTACTTTGTAATTATACAGTATGTTTGAAGAATATCTTCAATCTCATTATTATCTTCCCTTGTTTTAGTCAAATAATTGAAGCTTTTCTTTGCTGTAGTTATGATTTTGGAGTTCCTGAAGACGCAATCTATGGAGTAAAAGTGAACGGGACATGGAAAGGACTTGTGGGAATGTTAGCTGCAAATGTGAGTTAAAGCGGTAGGACACTGTTGAATATACGAAAGTAAACTGGAAAAAACATTCACGTTAACTGATTAATTTGATAATTATAGGTACCGCATCAATATCATAATTTTTTATTAAACTCTTTTTTAAGTTTACTTTATAGGCAAACGAAGCTGCATCAATTTTAGAAAATTGTGTTGCATTAATGATTACATTAGTGATTTATGCATAATTTAAGAGCTAGTAATATTCTTCTTGTCGGTTTTTATTTAAAATTTGGTGCAATACATTATTTAAAAATTAAAAGAAGTAACCGAAAATGAAACAATATCCATGGTTGGAAATGGCGAAAAGCCGAAACAGTCGTAGACTATAACATTTAAATCAATTAAAAACCATTTTTATGTTTATTGAATTAAGAACCATTTAAAATACTGGAACTAATTCGCTTAATTTTCTATATTAAAATTACTACGGCTCTATTTTTAAAAAATTATTTTTCATTGAGTATCACTTATCCGAAAGAGGATCATTCATAATATTAAAGTGGATTGTAACACGGCACATACAATGGTTATTAAGAAAGTAAGTTCCAACGGGACGTTAAAAAGTGAATAAATAATAAAACAATAGCAAAGGTGCTTGCTGAATTTGAAGAACATACCTTACACTATTTTTCTACATGTTTTTTCACTATTATTGCAGCATTTCACTATTATTATTAGAAAGTCGCACCAATATATGCAGCATTCAACCGCTCATCGCCAAAACTTCACAAATTTGATGGTTGATTTCAGCCAGTTTAATGCTTTTTGCATTTAGAAAACTAATCTCAGAACGAATTTCACATGTGGTGGATGTTGTAAACACTCGCAACGAAGCAGACGAACGGCACGAAGCTTTGAAATTGATGCCAGAACGATGGCGATAAATCACCATACTCGGAAAGAATTTGGACAATCACGACGACAGTGCTACAGCGGCAATATTCAAAAATGGAACTTACTTTCTGGATAGCCCTCTATTTATGTTAATCGCATAATATTATCTATTAATTCTGGATTGTTAGATGTTATATACACTCGCCACTTAAAAAAATAAAACACTAACTGTGAACGTAATCAGCGTCATATTAGGGTCAGGTCTACCATTTCCCCCCATTTAATTCGTTGCAATAATGTATGGATACTGGAGGATCAATGGGCTTTTTTTTGTAAAACTTTAAAGGTCCGATTCAATTATTTCATTTGTTTGCATTAACTAACAATTTTCGAATGAGTATTATGGGAGTTAACTAATTAAGACGCTATTTTCTGTTCCCTTTTCTAATGTTAATCATCTTTCATACTAGGAAGCAGATTTTGTCTTGAACCTGATGTCGATCTCCGATGACAGGTATATCGTTGCCGATTTTTCTCCGTCAGTTTTACCTGACCATTGGGTGCTTATATTCCATATGCATAGCGACAAACAGAAGCAATTCTTCTACTTTTTCTATATTCAATGCTTTGAACCGCTCATTTGGTTTCTCATTTTTTGCATTCTCTTCGCTTCAGCCCTGATTTTCACACTTGCAAAAGCATTTGTCATTCCTCCTGAACAATCATCTATTTTTTCTTTTGCTGCTTCTTTAGAAGGCAACTGCCATATTCTGATGAACCAAGGCAAGTTGACATTCTTAATTTCTCATAGTAATATATTAAAATTGATGAGCATCATGAATGCTATAATGCTACTTTTTATGAGCATTATGTATGCTATAGTGCTTCTTATATTTTAATATATTCCTTCATTTATGATGCGTTAATATACTATTAACAATTTAAAAATTTTTAAATTATCATATTGAGGTAAACTATACTCTGCAGATCGGATCTTGTTTCAACAAGTTTCTGCGCACGACGCATCATCGATTGAGTCTTTCATGTGCGGTTGCAATTACGCTTTTTCATAGTAGCTTCGCTCAAGGACTATGACTGTCTAATTCTAAGCGATAACTTATTCTATTCTTTGAATGCTCAGAAAAGTAGGCCAAGGATCAAGATCCGACGTGCAGAGTATAAATGTGGTGATATTGTTACGGAGTAACATCTTTTATTACCAAGAAGTATATAAATATACCGGGTGATTCAAAAAAGATAAGTCATGAATGAAATACCATGTACAGTTTTTGTAGCGGGGAACAATATTTTTCCTATAAATATGGGTCCGGAAATGCATCCTTACAGAGATAATGCAACTTGTACGAGGTAGGAATGGATGTGCGTTACCCGGACGGCAATGGTAGGAACCGTGTAAATTAGGATCTAAACATGTAAATTGTTCGTGTTCTCTCCTTTAAAAGAAGAGCGTTTTCCAGACCGTGATCATATTCGCCGGGCAGGAGAATCTCGTCCGCAGACTAAACACCTGCTTCGAATGAAAATATTTAAAGAAAAGAAAATAACACAGCCTGTATCTAAAGAATATGGTAGTTTGAATAATTTTTTTATTTTTCACAGGGTTGGGGTATGAGGACAAATATTACATTGGAAGAAAGACGAGCTTGTATTACAAAAGCTCAAGTTTGTCCAATTTTTATTACAAGGAGCGCTCTAAAGTAATACGCCACGATTTATTTCCCTGAAAGTAATGAAACATATCTTTGCAACTCGGGCATCACATTGCTACAACCGTCATTTCTACTGAATATTTTTTAAAGAAGACTCCTTGCATTTCTTTTGCTTTATGCCAGCCTTCCGATAGAGCATGTATTAACCCTTGGTACTATTCATGGTCCTGCTCAAGCAACCACTTTTTCACAGCGCATCGAATTCGAATTTGATTGAGCTCCTAACCAATTGTGCTACTGTGGACATGGAAGCATTACGCTATCAACATGTCCTTTGGACTGATTAGAGCAGTTCCTAGTTCGCAGATTGTGACTATCTTTTCTGACGGCATAATACAACTGTATTCATTAAAGAATAACTCAAGAATGATCTATGATAGCCCTGAGCAAGAGGTGGTCTGACGAGCACGAGCCGCGAGCGAGAGTCACTTTAATTTGGGTTCCACTTTCACAAAGAGGATCGGAATCTAATATCATGCGCTTAAATCTGTACTTCATTTTTAATTCATTGAATCGCTTTTATGTGGCTAGTTCCTTAATAGTAAGG
Organism: Rhysida immarginata; assembly: GCA_023313115.1. Taxonomy (NCBI): domain Eukaryota; kingdom Metazoa; phylum Arthropoda; class Chilopoda; order Scolopendromorpha; family Scolopendridae; genus Rhysida; species Rhysida immarginata. The sequence goes on along the minus strand of JAHWFO010012898.1, from coordinate 3,740,767 downwards.
GAATAATAGATATTGTACACTGCTCAAAACAATTAAAGGAACACTTGTAGAATCCCCTACAGAGGGCGTAAATAATACTTTTTAGCAATTTCATCTTCTGCAACATGAAATCTACTATCTCCCTCATAGGAAATCGTTGAAGCCAACACATTTTACTGCCAGATGTTCTGAGAAATTTGCATAGCAATATAACCCCCCGAAAAACAAAGTGGTTACATGCCAGTACACTCTTTGCTTGGAGATAACGGTCGAACATTAGAAGGTGCAAGTATTCCTGGAACGTTGTTGTTAGTGCTCTGACATGCCACGAAGGCATCTTGAAGCAGAAGAAGCTGCGAGAGCCGTAACATTGCTCCAAACGGGTCAATCATTTCGGACTGTGGCAAATGCCCTCAATGTGTCCTCTTCCGTCATTTTCCGACTGTGGACACGATTCCAGGCGACTGGCCAGTACACACGAAGAGCTGGGAAAGGTCGCCGACGCTCAACAACCGCCAATCAAGATCGTTATGTGCGGACTTGTGCCCTGCGCCGAAGAACCTCAACGGCCAGAGACCTGAGAAATGACCTACAGATGTCAACTGGGGTAGCTGTTTCAGATCAAACAATCCGGAACAGATTACGTGAAGTTGGCTTGAGAGCCAGACGACCAAATCGAGTGCCTAGGCTAACCCGACAGCACATACAGGCGCGACTAGAGTTTGCACATCAACATGTCACCTGGCAGCTTCGTCACTGGCGTTCTGTTTTCTTCACAGACGAGTCAAGATTCCGCCTGACCCGCTGTGATGGCCGTCTACGTGTCTGGAGACGACATGGTGAGCGAAACACTGACGCAACAGTTTGTGAGACTGACCGAATGGGATGTTGTTTCATTATGGTTTGGGCTGGCATCTCAATAGACCTTCGAACGGATCTTGTGGTCGTCCGAGGGCGAATGACCGCTGACGTTTACATTCGTGACATTCTGGAAGAACATGTGATTGTTGCTGCACATGGCATGGGGCCTGGATTCCTTCTGATGCAGGATAATGCTCATCCACACACTGCAGCTGCCACTCAAGACTTCCTACGGATGCATGGCATTCAGACCATGAGGTGGCCTGCAATGAGTCCAGACCTAAATCCCCTTGAACATATTTGGGACATGCTTAACAGGCGAATTCGACACCGCCCTTCAGCTCCATAAACGCTGCAACAGCTCATCCACGCACTTACTAAGGAATAGGACCGGCTTCCCCAAGATCACATCCGTCAACTATACGGAGCATGCCTCGAAGGTGCATGGAGATTACTGCAGCCCATGGTAGGCATACACATTACTGAGTGGTGCAAAAACTGATCCCTGGAAGAAACAGGGCATTCTTCTCACAACGTCCAAAGGACATTTCACTTTGTTTTAGGCAGGGGTCCTGCAGTTTCCTGTTTTTGCTTTATGTTTCTTCATCAGTTGTTTCAATAATGCGATCTACTGTTAAATAAACCGTCTTTTAATGATCACATACAGCGATTTTGTCCATATTATACGTAGTTGCTTCTGCACGCTGCTTAATAGAAGTGTTCCTTTAAATGTTTTGAGCAGTGTATTTACGTCGCCAAGTTATTTCAGATTTCAGAATCAGATTCCATTATCGCTCTTCATTTATCTTCCCTTCACTCCACTCTCCTTCTCTTTCATGGACTCCACCGTCACTGCTCCGCGAGCCAGCTCGCTTCTGCTCATGAGAACGAGCTAGCTCGCACGGGAATTTCCTTGCCAGGACTGAGGTTATCCTACGCCATATCTCAGATGTTTAAATTATTGATGAAAATAGGAAAGAAAATTCCACAGCCTGGACTCGAACCAGGAACCTTTAGAGTTAATCATAAGCGAGCACCAGTTGGGATATCTGCGTACCTAAAGTATTTTTTTATAATTGAAAAGTTGGAATGAATCTAATTGACTTGAAACTTGTCTTTCGATCCGGATCGAAAGTGTGCATGTAAACGCAGTGAATTTGTTTGAAATTTATCACTCACGTGACAATTAGTCACATCTGGCCATCTTCATAGTTCAAGGTTCGCTCTTTGTTTGTTCTTAAAAACATTTTTACCCTCCTACATCCCCTAACATTTGTCCTTTAAATTTTAAATAAACCTATTCCAATAAATATTAAGAGTTGCTAATCTTTTCTGATGCAGACATGCGTTCGCTTTGATTGGTGTTACGAGCAGTTTTGCCAGCTTAGCGGATTTTACACAAAAATTAAACAATAATCTGCTGAATATAGTGGATTTAATTTCATTAGTACAATTGAATTAAATTCATTTTAGTGGATTTTTAGCACTGTTTTAGCGGGAATTTTTGAGTTGGCAACACTAGTTGCTAGAGATTTGTTGGCTTAAAGTAGGCCACCGCTAGCGCGCCAACTGCCAACATTCCCACAACATGACTAACAGTCCCCAACAAAAAACGCCAACAAATATCCAATCACTGGGTAAAAGAAATGAAATTATTTCAATGATTCAATGGGAAATTTCATTTAAGAAAGTTAACGCAAGCAAACATATTAAGTGTATTAAAAAAAGAACTTTAATCATTTCAGCTGTTTCAAACGTCAATTATAGAAATTTCAAAGGGATGATCCTCTTTTTGTCCTTCAACATTTTCGCCTATCTCATTATTGCAAGTTATAGTTCAGTGCTGACGTCATTCCTAACAGTTTCTTCGAACCAGTTACCTTTTCGTTCCTTGGACGAACTTATCGAAGAATCAGACTACAATCTCGTAATCCCAAGAGGTGGGGTCATACACGAAGTTTTAAGCGTAAGTGTTCAAGAGATTCACTTGTAAATCAGGTCTTTTTTCTCTTGCAATAAAAATAGAATGTTTAAATTTGGTCGATATAAATTTCTGACTTTCTATATATTTCTTCTTTAGGCCTCAAAGATGCCAAGTTTTCAGAAAGCCTGGAATACGATCACGAAGAATCCAGGAAATTCTATTGTCGGTAGTATCGAAGAGGGCTTGATAAAAGCTTACCAGGTGAAAGCAGCCTTCATATCTCCTGAAGCCTATTTACACAAGGAAATTGATATTCAAGGAAACAAATTATGCAGTCTACAATTTGCTCCAGAAGAAGTTCTGAGAAAAGATGTGGCTTGTCTATATAGAAAACACTTGCCATACAAGGATGCGATATTTAATTAGTAAGACAATTAACTAAAACCTATAATTTCAGCTCTAATTATCAGGTTGGTGCAAAGGTAATGGCCAATTTTAAGGTCTGTATTAAAACTGAAAAAATTTATGATTAAGAAAATATTTATTCGTTAACATAACTTCCATTGTTTTCTAGAGCTTCGTTCCATCTGTCAACAAGCTTATAAATGCCAGGCTTGTAAAATTCTTTAGATTTCGATGCGAAACATGATTTCAATTCATTCTCAACCTTTTGTCTTGACTATTCAAATGGTCCTGTAGTCTCCGAAACAAGTGATAATCAGAAGGAGCATGGTCAGAAGAGTATTGATGATAAAGCAACATTTTCCAACCAAGCTCTTCCAAGAGATCTTTGGTCAGTCGAGTTGTGTAAGAATGAGCATTATCTTGGTGGAGGATGGCACCTTTTCTGTTGAACATGGGTGCGAATATAGCAAAAGATTATGACCAATACAACAGAATCTGAAAGAAAAATGTATAAACTATTCATTCTTAAAACATTGCAAAAGACAAAATTTAAAAAGTACCATCTAAAACTGTTTTCTAAAAAAATCGGCAATTACTTTTGCACCAACCTGATATAAAAGAAAAGGGGTTAAAATTCGATTACGTTTATCACATTGTAATAACAATATAAAAATATTGAATTTCTTTATAAGAATGGAAATTAAATAATTTCTATTTTGTCAAAAAATTAATGAAAAATCTACCCTCTTAAGCATTGTACTTTCTTTTTAATGTTTCAGTATCCTTAAAATGTTGGAAAGAGGAATATACAACCGAGAGCTCATAAAATATAAGCTGAAGAAAATCTCTGTCGGCGATGAAAATAGTATTCAAAATTCGCTGTCGTTGTCGATAAATCAAACAATTGGACCTTTCCTGTTTCTTGGATTTGCAATAATCCTTTCGCTCATATCATTATTCGCCGAAAATATTAAAGATACTTGCGAAAAAAGAAGGGGGTGTAATTAATTGCAACATTTAGCGAAATTTTTTTTTTAGTTATTCAAATTTTAATGTAGAAAATTTTCTAGTTCTACAACCTTCAATGTAAAATTTGCAAGATTTTTAATTATGCCATAAGAAAAGCTCACTATAACTTGACACTAGTAGATATTATCTACACTAATAATTTTTTTAGACCGACGAGTAATAATGGTTTGGTAAAGTTCTGTTTAACTAAAGATTACTATCATTTGAAATTCTTCCAATTCAGAAAACATTAGCCAACGATATTTAAGATTTTGTCTGTTATACGCAAACTAGGCTAACCAGACCACATAAGTTCTTGGAATGTATTCATGTGCGCAGTAGCTGCTTAAAATGCAGCCCCTGATATAAAGTTTAAAGGATAGCAGCATGAGTAACCTTCTATTCTTACTGGGGAAGAGAGAATGAAAGGAATGCTCCCGTTGATTGGTTACTTTGTATTACGTTTTCCTTGTAAAAAGTTATGTATTATTGCTAAAATCCTAAAATCCTAAAATGATTTCTGGATTCATCCTTAATTTATTTATATTTAACCTGAAAGTATTAAGATTTTAATAAATAACGTGAAAACGTCAACATGAGAATACTTTTTTTAAAAAAAAATTAAAAAAAAAAGTGACAATTAAATTTTAATCGATATTCACATTAATATTCAAAGAATTTGATTTTAAAAAATGATCCGAGTGCTTTATCTCGCATTAAGCACTGGCATAAACATGACAGTAGGGGAGTTGGTTTACCAGTCTCTCTCTCTCTATACAAAGTCTTTATTGTTCAACTAAAACATAAAAAGATAACACTTTTCCACAGAAGGTGTAATACGGCATTATCACGAATGTACATTTCGATGATTAAGTCATCTTCTTCAGCGTGATAATACCGTATTAAACCTTACTATGATCCACCAATGATCGAAATTCGATCACATTTCTGAGAAAAAAAAGATGTGTTATTGTTCTAGCCTCAAATAGATAACACAATAAATATCCAAAATGCTTTACATGACATTTCTGACACTCCCGATTCATTTTACCGCAATAAGAACTTTGAACATTTCTCGGAGTAATATTTAAAACACATCTAACGGTATCTTTTAATATATCTATCGAATTATTATCTAAATATAATATTTATATTTACGCTAAATTGTCCCTCCCTGTCTCTGCGTCTCCCCCCACCCCCCCGTCCCACTGTGGAAAATTAAGGTCTGTTTCGGACCAAAAATCGATATATTATACTTGGGGACCTTCAGGTTCTGAAATCAGTTCGTTGACTTTCAAAAGCTGCAGAGTATTTGTTATACGGTTTTCTAATGCTTTCAAATGAACATCAACAATGATTTGAGTTAATTTGATATTTATTATTAAAAAAAACAAAAAACAATAAAGGCAATGAACATGCGTTGACAAATATGGTGCACAACCTGTTCCTTAATGCTACCTTTTTTTGAAACGCTTTTTACCTGTGTTAACGTGAACAAATACGCAAACAAAATATATTGTGCACATCTAACCATATAAGTTTCATGCGTATTCGTCCACGTTAACACAGGTAAAAGTGCATAACAAAAAATGTGTTGCCGTATTTATATATAGATGTAAAATGAGGGGTACCCCCTTTTTATATATTATATTATTGAGTATATTAGCCATTTAAAAATACAAATTTAACGTGGGGGGAGAGATGTAGATATACTAAAAAATTTCTTCTCCCAATTTTAAATTTCAATAAGTTCAAAAAACTTCATAATAGAAAATAAGAATTAAAAAAGAAAAAGAATTGAAAAATCATGAACTAATTTTATGAGACATGTATTTAAAAAACTTAATACATCATTTAAAATCCAAGATAACATTTTCATTTATATTTACGTTTAAAACCTTAAGGATTCATTTAAATTCCAAGGCAACATTAAATGAATCCTTAAGGTTTTAAATATAAATACAAATGTAAATGCATGTCTCTTCAATTCTTTTTCTTTTTTAATTTTTATTTTCTATTGTGGGGGTTTTTTTTTATTGAAATTTAAAATTGGGAGAAGAAATTTTCTACGAGGGAAAATCAAAAAGTAACGTTAATATTATTTTTTTTTAAGAAAGTGCTGGAGCAGACATGAAAAAACAAAATATACAAAGTAGGCATCAATGTTCTGGTTATTTCTCTAAGTATGAGCCATTGCAATTAAGCCATTTGTTTCATTGCGGTACAAGTTTTTGAATGCCCATCGCATAGAAGTCCGTTTCCTACGAGTACAACCACCGGCGCATTTCACCTCGGTAAACTTTTTGCACCATGCCCACACATTTGCATAGACCTGCAGTCGTTGCCGTACACTTTCTGCATTTCACTGTGAATTTCCTTGGACGGACGACCTTTCGCATGAAGGAAACGAATTACAGCTCTTTATTCTTCCAGCGTAGACGATGTGATCAACGACGCCATTCTGCCGATTGCGATTGCACGCCATTCTGCCGATTGCGATTGCGATGCTTTTAAACGATAGGGGAAGGCGACAAGTTCAAAAAGTATATCCATTTTTCCCACCACCTACTACAATATTTTCGTAATAAAAATAATGTTACTTTTTGATTTTCCCTCGTAGTATATTAGCCATTTATGTGAAGACAGATACTTAGTTATCAACATTTCACCTCGCTTACAATTTGTACTTATGAATTTGTTACCTCTATTATAAATTATTATTCTAAAAATTAAATAGAAAACATGGAACTAAGACTCATCAGAATATCAAGCCACAGGAAACGGGCTACGTGTTGAAACCTTTTCGATTCGAAGGAAGGAAGGTGCGCCGCGTAGTCACTGCTCAATGCGGTCCTTTCCACCTGTCTAATCTTCAAAGTGTTATTTTGATGGCAAGGAGAATATCCTGACAATCAGGTGTGAGAAGGAGTTATCGTTTTAGCAACAATCAGTTTTCCTTTGAGACATTCGGTTTTATGACGTGTCTGTGACCTTTCAAAGTGCTTTCTTCCGTTGGGCCTCTGCTGCCTGACTAGTTTTGCGTTGCCTGATACGATTTTAAATCTTATTCTCACTTACTCCCTTAGGAGTGCTATACTTAATAATAATAATAATAATAATAATAATAATAATAATAATAATAATA
>JAHWFO010012898.1:3687513-3733034 GCA_023313115.1 Rhysida immarginata | reverse complement strand
ATTATTATTATTATTATTATTATTATTATTATTATTATTATTATTATATAATGGTCAATTGCTTTGTATTTTATTAGTTTTTTGTTTTTTGGTTATGAAATGACTCTTGTCCCTATGATCCCATACAAGCCTTAGGCTTCGGGAATCGAGACATACATGAATTGTTGATATAATTTATTTGTAACGTTTGTATTTTTATTTTAAAGAATTGTAAATACGAGGAGCATACTGAAAGTAATGAGCAGCATTACATTAAAAAAGGTTAATAATTGCGATACACCGAATATATCATTTCAATCTATAAGCTTTTGTCTATTTTTCAACATAATCTACATTCCTTTGGACACATTTCCCCACCGTTATGGAAGTTTGAAAATCCCTTGACGGTAGAAGTCCGTTCCAGCGAGAACATTCAAAACTTTGGATGGGAACCTCTGCCGTATCCTCCCTTCAGTCCACACTTGGCACCCTCCGACTACCATCTTTATGGCTTTGTGAAGGGGCAGATGAGAGGCCAGCGCCATGCCACAGACGAGGACGTGAAGAGAGCAGTGCGTCAGTGCCTTCGACGAGCTGGAACGGACTTCTACCGGCAAGGGATTTTCAAACTTCCACAACGGTCCAAAGGAATGTAGATTATATTGAGAAATAGACAAAAGTTTATAGTTTGAAATGATGTATTCTGTGTATCGTAATTATTAACCTTTTTTTAGGGTTTTAGCATCATCTAAAACCCTATTAACGACGGTACAGATGTCACACGCCATAACTTTTGAAAGGTCCAATTTTGAATACACGTAGGCCCTATACAGAGGACGGTGCGAAAAATATAGCGAACCCTCTAGGATGGGCCAAATATGTGTTTTTTGTGGTTTCCCCAACTGACTTCCTTTCATATTTATGGAGTTTTGATTGTGTTTGAGCAATTTGTGACGTCAGAGTTTGACTGGTTGACGTCAGAATTTAAAAAACTCTATTTGAAGTATAGCGAATCCTCCCGCTACTGCTCGTAACATTTTGATGCCATAACTTTTGAAAGGATTGATCTTGAAATTATGTACACACGTAGGCCCTATACAGAGGACGGTGCGAAAGATACAGCGAATCCTCTAGGGTGGCCCAGGGCCCCTCAGGGGCCACTTGTATGAATTTCATGGTTCCTTTTTTATCTTTTGAACAAAGAGGCCTAAAATCCTGAAATTTCGTAAATTTGTAGTGAGGTTCTATAAAAATAAAACCAATATACAAGAAAAGTGATATAAGCCTCTAGGGCCCCGCCGGAGTTCCGTGGCCCTAAATACAATTGAAGCTATAACATGTGAACGGAACGACCTAGGAAACTGAAATTTTTTATATTTATAGTGTGGTACTAAAAAAAATATAGCAAATATACAAGAAATATGATGTAGATCTCTGGGGCCCGGCCAGAAGACCCCGAGGCCTCAAATACAATCAAGTTATAACTTTTGAACGGAAAGGTCTAGAAACCTGAAATTTTGTATATTTTTGGTGTGGTAGTAAAATCTATAGCCAATATAGAAGAAAGCTGATATAAGCCTCTAGGACCTCGCCAGGAGCCTCGAGGCACCAAATACAATTGAAGCTACAACATTTGAACGGGAAGGCCTAGGAACTTGAAATTTTGTTTATTCATAGTGTGGTACTAAAAAAATATTGCAAATATTAAAAAAAAAATAATATAGGTCCCAGTAGAGCTACAATTTTTAAACGAAAAGGTCTAGACATATGAAATTTTAAACGAATCTACAACTTTTAAACGAATCTTAAATTTTGTTAACTTTTAGAAAATTACTTAAAAATTTAGATAATATACACTAAAAACTGGTATAGCCCTGAGGGTCTCGACAGGGGCCCTCAGGCTCCAATCACAAATCGAGCACTAACATTTGATTAATATAAAGGCCTAAGAACTTAAAGTTTTATATTTTTAAAGTGCTTTACTTAAAGGGCAACTGACATCAAACATTTTTTTTTCGCTAAATCTATTCGTTATGAACTGCTGAACATTGAAGCAAATTTCATTTTTTTAAATTTTCGTTATTTTTATACAATGAAAGCATTTTTCGGCACGAAAATGAACGATCGCCGTCGCCATCTTGAATCGGGGTGTGACATCAAAGGCGAAATTCGTTTGAAATCTTTGCATCAGACAATACACACATAAAATAGGTTTGCTGGTGAAAATCGTTAATGAAAATCACTTTGATCATATTGAAAGGTTGAATTTATAAATAATAGTGATATTATTTACAAATGAACCGGTGATAAAAATTTAAAAAAAGTTATTTTGAAAAAAATAATCCCATAAAAAGCGATCTAAATATGTTTTTTTTAATCTAAGTAACCGCATTTTAAAAGGAATTAATGACAAATATTAGAAACGGCATTTGAAATAGTTAAAATAAAACTGTGTATTTTACTTTATTAAAATATTAATGGATTACTTTATATTTATTTTTTTGAAATAATTTATGAAGAATTTCCACTTAATCTATTAATCTAATCTATACCTTTTTCTTTTAATTTAAATGAAAATAAATAATAAAAAATAGAATAAATAAATAAATAAATAAATAAAATTAAATTCCATAAATAAATGACGGAAGGGATCGGAGAAGAGCCAGGCAAAAATATACTAAATAGGGAGGGGAAAAAATGTAACAGCCTGAGCTGAGAGCGACGCATTGCGCTCTTTTGAGCAACTGCGCTTCAGTCCATCCGCTAGAGCCGAGATCGGCACCACAAGCTAGTATTAGTTAGAGATCCTGTATGTATCTCCAGTATTAGTCAAAGGTAGAGTTTCGCTTCCATGTATTAGTTATTCCGTGTTAATGACGTGATTGTGGGCAGAATTTCAAAATGGATGAGTTCCACTTGCTGTTCTGCTGTTGTATTTGAAATATGCTTAATTATCTGTGTGTAACTCATAGATACACTACTGTTTATAAAAATCGCAACACCCTGATGGAATAGCCCAATCTGCATTAAATTTGGAGCATTTGCATATCATGGGTCAGAAAAGAAACCATTAGATTTTCAGGTCAATACAATGCGTTTTATTGTCACATTAGTATCGGGTGAAACCACCGTGGGATGCAATTACAGCCTCTAAACGTCGTGGCATTGAGTCAAACAAGCTCTGAATAAGGGCCTGGGGAATGTCCTGCCATGCTCTGTCTACACGGGTATACAGTTCATCCACAGTTGCTGCTGCAGGAGTCTGACGAGCCAATCGATGAGCAACCCTGTCCCACACATGTTCGATTGGGTACATGTCTGGTGAACGAGCAGGCCAGGGGAACAAGGGCGTCTGATGTGCTTGGAAAAAGGCGAGGACATTTCTGGCCACATGCGGTCGGGCATTGTCCTGTTGGAATATAGCGCCTGGAAGGTTCTGCAGGAAGGGGATGACCTCGGGTTGCACAACTTCCCTGATGTACCGGTCACTGTTCAGATTGCCATCGATTCTGATCAGACGGGAACGGCCATGGTAACTGATTGCACCCCACACCATCACCCCTGGCGTTTGTCCTGAATGACGCTGCAGGATGCATTCTGGAAGGTCGCGCTCGCCACGATGTCTTCTGACTCGTATCCTGCCGTCATGGTGCTGCAAGTTAAACCTTGACTCATCCGAAAACACAACTTGTTGCCATTCAGCTTGCCACTGTTGGTGTTGATGGGCCCATTGCAACCTGAGGCGCCGGTGGTTTTGAGTCAAAGGAATCCGCAACAATGGTACTCGTGCCATCAATCCTCTGGAAATCAAACGGCGTCGTACAGTGCTAGCAGACATTGTCCTGCCTACTGTAGCACCCCACTGTTGTGCTAACACTGTGGAAGTGGTGGTACGATCTGCTACACACATGCGATAGAGGTGTCTGTCATTTCGCGGTGTCGTCGTGCTGGGTCTTCCTGAGCCTGGTCTTCGGTGTGCCCTGTTCTCTTCGCTCCACTGCCTCCATGCACGCATAATTGTCGTTGCATTACGTCCTACACGAGCAGCAATGTCACGATACGACCGTCCCGCTTCACGCAGACCAATTATGCGTCCTCTTTCAAAGTCTGTCAGCTGTTGATATGGTACCCTTCGTCGTCGTCGAGGCATGGTGTTCTTTCAAGCAATTACTCTGAAAATCTAATCATTTATACTCTGACCCATTGTATGCAAATATTGCAAATTGCATATGGATTAGACCATTCCATCAGGGTGTTGCGATTTTTATAAACAGTAGTGTATAATTCATACACTAGATAAAAGAAAAACTTAGTCATGTATCCATGGATAAAACGTCAACATTCATCCATTCCGTCCACCTTCTGAACATGAAAAAAGAAAACAGTATTTGGATTTAGTATACGAAGAGACACACTGCCCACAAGAAGGAAAAGAAAAATTGTATTGCGCATGTCTAGATCTTGAGCATTGTAAGGAAGCCGCATATCGCGATACCTCCGATTGAAGCTATATCATTTGAACGGAAAGGCCTAGGGACCTGAAATTTTATTTAATCATAGTATGGTATTTAAAAATTTTGCTAATCTATATATATAAAGAAGGATGTTTGTGGGTCTGTCTGTGGGTCTGTCTGTGGGTCTGTCTGTGGGTCTGTTTTTTATACAAATCTACAGTTTTATTCCGATCTTGATAAAATTTCGCATACATGACCCTCAAAGCATGAGGAAGGTCACTGTCTACCTCAGATTTCGGAAAAATAATAAATATCGATAAAAAATCGATATTCATGGTTATGGCAAGGCATTTTAATGAGAAATATCTCATGACCAACAATGCAAGGCAAAGTTTGTACAACAATAGGTATCAACAATGGTATCAACACGCAATTCACAAACGCTCTGCATGAACAAACAATCAATATCTCATGACTAACAATGAAAGGAAAAGATTGTGCAAGTGTAATTATCCCGGGCAACGCCGGGTAACTCTTCTAGTATATATTAAAAATTCTATAAGTCTCTTGGCAGGGGCCATGCGGCCTCAATCTAAAATCAAGCTATAAATTTTAAACCAGAAGTCCAGAAACCTGAAATGTTTTATATTTATAATGTGTTGCTTAAAATTTTAGCTATTACACACTAAAATTGATATAGTCCTCTCAGGCCTCGGCAGGGACCGCGAGGCTCGAAATACAAATCAAGCTATAACTTTTGTACGAAAAGGCCTAAGAACCTGAAATTTTGTATTTGTGCCCCTCCACTTATTATAGTCACGAGCCGCTACTGCTCGTAACATGTTGATGCTAAAACCCTTTTATCGTTGGATAACGATGCCTTAACTAATTTTTTAATGTTGCTCGTAAATAAATAAATAAATAAAATATATAAAAATTTTTATTATTATATGATCATATAAGTTGAAAAAGGGTTGTAATAGCATGTATGCAGCCACAGGAAGACAACATAATCCCCTTCGACAAGCAAGGACGGAGCCGAGCCGCGCACGTCGACCACACAAATGCCGAGGAAGAATACGGCCGCCAACCCTTCGAAGGAACGGTAATCTCTATTTCTTGATTTCTCCTGCTTTCAAACAATCAATCCAGAACAATAATTATTGATTATTAAACTTTATATGATAATAACATGTGTATACGAGGTGGCGTTCAAATACACCACACACACACACACACACACACAAACTCGCACAAGTTATTTCTCAAAGAACTCTCCTTGCTTCTCTACACATTTTTCCAGCGTTCTGGGAGCATCTGGATACCGGTTCTGTAGAAATCTTCAGTCTGATGTCGAAACCACGCCAGGACAGCCTTTTTCACTTCCTCATTGGAGCCGAACCTCTGCCCTCCCAAAAACTTTTTCACTGGTCCAAAAAGGTGATAGTCGCAAGGGGAGAGGATCCGAGCTGTATGGAGGATGTGGTAAGATGTCCCATTTGAGTTCCGTCAGTGTGTCCATAGTCAGTTTGGCTGTGTATGGTTTGGCATTGTCTTGCAGAAAACAAACACCACTGGTAAGGAATGTCACAGTGGCGGCTTCAGGGAATGTCACAGTGGTAGGGTGTATTTATGGTTCCACGTTCTTCCAGAAAATCGACATAAATGTTACCCTTAATGTCCTAGAATACACTCGCCATCAGTTTCGTTGCCAAAGGTGTCATCTTGAATTTCTTGGATGGTGGTGAATCAATGTGTCGCCACTCCATGCTCGCACGCTTACTCTCAGGAGTATGGTGATGAATCCATGTCTCGTCGATGGTCACAACACGCCTTAGGAAGCTATCACCTTCCCCTGTCATATCGATGCAGCAGCATGGAACAGATTTTCGCCCGGACGGTTTTGTGATCCTCGGAGAGTTGCTTAGGGACCCATCTGTCAGATTTGTTGAATTTCAGCTTATCGTGGATGGTGATCTCCACACTACCAGTGTTGATGTTCAGTATTGAAGCCAATTCTCGGACATGAATCAGTCTGCTGTTACTTATTAGCTCATTTGTTCGTGCGATGATGCCATCATTGACAGCAGTTGCTGGCCTTGCCTTATGAGTTATTGGTAGGCATTATCGTAAGCCACATTATCGGCCCATAACTTACAGCTTAAGGAAACTTTTGTATTTCGATGTAATATTTTATATAACAAATATTGACGAATTTTTCTTCAAATTATCTTAAACATTGTGAAAAGCATATATTGGTTTCGCTCTGTTTGTGTGTCTGTCTGTCTGTCTGTCTGTCTGTCTGTCTGTCTGTCTGTCCGTCCGTCCGTCCGTCCGTCCGTCTGTATGTCCGACGATTTCTCGAGAATGCTTTAACTTTTTCAAATTCTGCTTTCGCTCTTTGATAGAGACCTTTCCTGAGCTCACCTGATTAGTTTGTGATTGAAATCGGTCTAACAGTCACGTGACTATTGAGGCCCAAACCCCCCCATTAAATTTTTTTATTGGCAATATACGGCATGTAATATGTCATTCGAACGGAAATGACGAGCACAAGACGAATATGACATTCTTTTCGAATTTCGAAATGCTACATCCGAGAAAATGACCCCCAAAAGTACTAAAATGAGCCCTTATTACGAGCTTTAGCTAAATCTATATATAAGAATACAAGCATAATCAATATCTTTATGCGTCCGGCCGGCCATCGTCTGCATGATAACGTGAAAATGGAAGAACTCAACTGCGATATATCAACTTTTGGTGAGCTCTCGAGGGCCCCTTCATGCACGTGCACTAATGTTAAGAATATGAACATAGGGCATATAATATATCAATCGATTCGTACCGACGAGTCATAAGTGAATACAGTGTTAATTTTTGGTTATCACTTAAGCATTGTTGATGGCAGCTTGGAGCACGTGCTCATTTCGTTTTAAAATTCAGTGCTGTTAGGCCTATTGTAAAATGTGATTAATTAATTTAAAGGCGATTGTTAAAAATGGCTCATTAATGTCATGCCTATAGTTAAAATGACTAAATAATGTTAGGCCTATTGTTAAAAATGACTAATTAATGTCAGGCCTATTGTTAAAAATGACTATATAATGTTAGTCCTATTGTTAAAATGACTATATAATGTTAGGCCTATTGTTAAAATGACTAATTAATGTTAGGCCTATAGTTAAAAATGGCTAATTAATGTTAGGCCTATTGTTAAAAATGGCTAATTAATGTTAGGCCTATAGTTAAAATGACTATATGTTAGGCCTATTGTTTAAAATGTCTAATTAATATTAGGCCTGTAGTTAAAAATGGTTAATTAATGTTAGGCCTATGGTTAAAATGACTATATAATGTTAGGCCTATTGTTAAAAATGGCTAATTAATGTTAGGCCTATAGTTAAAATGACTATATAATGTTAGGCCTATTGTTAAAAATGGCTAATTAATATTAGGCCTATTGTTAAAAATGGCTAATTAAAATTCGGCTTATATTTAAAAATGATGTGAGTGTGGATAGAATCAAAGGTATTTCTATTGTTTATTTATACCAGCTGCAAGTAAAAGTGAAATATTGAAATTTCAAATCACATCTGCGTCACAGGTAAAGCTTCTTGGAATGCTTACAAGATTTTTCCCGACAATGCCTTGCAACAATGATTAAGAAGGGATGAATGGTAACTTTGATTAAGAAGGGATGAATAGCTTTAGCAGTGGAAAGATCATAGGCGAAGTAGTTTAAAAGATTTAGACGTGCGAGCATTTCATTTCTCATTTTGCGCGTGCTTAGAAAGATTCGTGTGAACGCTGCAATCGAATACGTAAATTGACATGCAGTTCTCGCCATTGCTGAATAAAAAATATGACTGTAATATTAAACAACAAATATTTATATTCTTTTCAGCATATTTGAAAATCGTTTTACGAGTTATATTCTTGTTTCTTCTGTATTCCATAAATGACCCATGCTTCAATTAAAGTTTCTTTTTCATCAAATCAGAGGCTCTATTATTTAATATTTTATTATGTTATTATTCCTAAATGCAATCTTTTGTATACACTGAGTGACTTTTGGATCACATTGTATCAGATTGTTGCAAAAGTTTCTTCCGATTCTAGAACCCGTGCTCAAGAAGGGCTCATTTTCCGAGGGGGGTGTTCATATGTTTTCAAACAAATTATTGCATTCGATTCCTGAATATCTTTGCTATATTACATCCAAGAATCAACTTTCTGAGTATACATCTGAAATGGACCTTTCACGCAAGCATATTCGAGCAATAATCTTCTACGAGTATTCTGGAAAGATTAGTGCTACGCAATTTCACCGAAACATTTGCCAACGTTTAGGTGATGGCACTGTTAGTTTACGTACAATAGAAGAATGGTATCGGCGGTTCAGACGCGGAGATAGCACTCTTCAAGATGCACCTCCTCTGGTCGGCCAATCATGATTTCAGATGGTGATCAACCGTTGCCCGGCACCTGCATGAGCTGAATCTGTCATTCAATAAAATGAGGTTTTTGTGTTGGAATAAAAATCCGGAAAAAACTTTTGCAACAACCTGATATTTGTTGATATTATCTGATCAGCTGAATTACAATTGATAACAATTCAAAATTGATAACTATAATATCTTTTAAAATATGTTATAAAAACATTTAAAACGATTAAATATTGTTCATATTTTTTATAATTTTCATTAAATTAATATTAAATTTTTCTGGTATCCGCAGAACTATGTCCGAACTATGAAGCATTATATTAGATAATATCCGTCCGAACTTCCATAACGACTTTATTACCGATAACTATGTAAACTTTATTTTTTTTTTATTAATCGTTCGTTAAGATTAAATTTCCTGGAGAGACTTAATTTTTTTTATTCCGAGCTATTAAGTATTACATTAAATTGTGCTCATATCAAACTTAGAATCATTGTTATACAGGGTGTTTAAGAACTCCGTGTACAAACTTTTAGAGATGGCACAGGACCTTATTTTGAATATTTTTCCAATAAACTGGGGGGTCGCAAATGAATCCTTTGTATATAAAAAAAATTGTCAAACGTCATAGATACAACGGCTGTTTGAGACTTCCTCATAATATTGCCTCTCGTTAATGCATTTCCAGAAAACGGAGAAATTAGAATACTTGATACATAATGTTTTTAACAACCATAAAAAATGAGATTTTTAATAACCAAATACTACATGTATGTAAAATTAGAGTTGTTCAAACTGTTGACCATGAGCAGCTTAGCATGTCTCACAGCGTATTGTTATTGAATTTCTGATTTATTATAATATTTGATGAAATATATACTAAGAAAATCTGGCATTTCCAGAAACCACTATTGGCTTATATTGGAAACTCGGGTGTACAAATAAAATACTTAAAAACTAGGGCGGACTGCGACTCGCGGATCGCTTTCTTGACCAATAATTTAGAGCGAACCGTTATTGATTGTTAAGAAAATGACTAACTAAATTCTTTAAATTGATATTAATTTTTATTGTTGAAACAATTTCATTTTAAACTGCGTAATTTGGCAAGTTCTTCACGCCTAACCTTCCACGATGCATGGTTGTTGATATTAATCAACCGCGGCTTTGCAAATGCCGGTTCGATCAATAAACCGTTGATGGTCTTCACTCGTGAAAATGCCACGTACGATAAGCCAAGTCCAAATTCTGAATCACCAATGTCTATGACTGCTTTATCAACAGTGATTCCTTGTGCTTTGTGTACGGTGATTGCATAGGCTAACTTAAGCGGAAATTGCTTACGCGTACAAGATACTCCTCCTTTTTTGAAGCCAACGGCGATCGGTAAAATGGGAACTGCTTCATTGGTTAATGTTGGTCCAGTATAGGTTGCGAATTTGACGAGAATGCACATCGGCAGTTCATTCAAGTGGTTGCGAGTTTCAGTTGGCGAGTAGATAATGTCGACAACCACACCAAAAAGATATTGTGATTAAGCTGTGATTACAGCACTTAGAATTACAATATATACCTCAAAATGTAGATTCAATATTCAAGAATGCAATGAAATCGAAAAAAAATCGTTAAAAGTTCTAAGAACTTCGAAATTTGGCCTTAAAAATCGAATGTGCAGAGCAAAATTTGCGAAGGGCTTCGCCGTATTTTGTATGTCAAAAATTCTATTTGCACGCGCAATGTTTGTTTACGTTTTTCTCAATGCATTCCTATGGGAACAATTGAAGGGTGATTATTCCTCGATGGTAGGTCGGATTTGAAAATTTTTTTTTTCTTGACCATCACTATGGTCATGCGCATGCACCCGCATATTTTCATTGTTGTGACTATTACGTGTCAAAAGTTTTATGCGGTCATCGAATTACACTTGTCGACTGTTAACAGAGCTTCGCTTACGCTTCGCTCTAATAAATATACAAAATTTGAAAAAAATCGCCAAAACGGCTAAAATTCCCTGCATGGTCACTTACAGCCACAATTCGCCCCACCGAATCCACAATTCTCTTCCGAATCCACAGGAAAATCGTACACAACATTCTTCTGAAAGCTAAAGGGATTAAGGTTAATTTTTTATGTATCAAGGATTCATTTGCGACCCGCAGTATATTGGCAAAATATATTCAAAATAGCTGTGCCCGCGACTTCGTACGTGTGGAATTTATTTTTGACTTCTTATTATAAAGCTTCTTTGTATACAACGTTTGAAGTAGTATGATTGGGGACTTGTCTGCTTCACTAACACGGGAGCGAGCCACTTAGAGCTGGCCGTGCGAAAAGCAACTGACGCAAAGGTCCACGCCCGCAACACGCAGCGTCTGGCCTTGTGCTTTGTTTATTGTCATGGGATAACATAAGCTCACCGAGAATTGTACATGTTTAAAGCGAAGTGGGAAATTATTAGGAATAAAATCTTGTAAACATTCCAAGGAGGAGCTTTAGCAGTGAAGTAGAAATACATTTATTAAAAAGAAATTAATTCTCCCCCTCCCCCCGCCTCCTGAGTAGGATAAAGCAAGTCATCTATTTTTACCTCTTTATCTGCACTTTTTACCTCTCTCCAAATTTTTTTAATCAACGAATTGATTTTCTCGAGCTTAATATGTAAAAAATGTAAAAAACATCGTATCTTCTTTCCTTTCTCATCATTTCCGAACTTATGATATATCACATGCCATATGTTGCCATAGTTCTAAGGACCAAGTGACTGCCACCCCCGCAAATCCGATCCCACTGGAACAATTAGGTCTAAACTTCATAGTAATGTAGATCTTGCCTAGAGGAATCTGGACACTTGATTTTACGCCTTTACGTACCTAAATAGCACATAAATATGTTGCCCTCTCTGAATCTCACCCCTGTAATTCCGATCCCAGTGTACCAATCAAAACCAAACTAAATAGTGTAGATGGACATGCCCATATTAAGCTCCATTTCAACCTTCCGAATTTCAACCTTCTACATCAAAAAAATGTAGAATTATGAAGGGGACGGACTTACATTATGAAACCAATAAGTAGCTCCATTCTTATTCTACTTACGAGGGTCAGTCAAATGAAAACCGGAAATATTTTTTTTACAGCTCCTTTATTACAGATAGAGTTGGTACACTATTTTTCAATGTAGTACCCATCTTTTCGATGCATTTCCGCCACCGAGTCGGGAAGGCATGGATACCTCGGGAAAAAGAATCTTCATATAATGGAGATCTTGCTTATAGGAATCTGCATACCGAATTTCACTTCTTTATATGCATAAATACACATAGAGCTTTTGGTCCCCTCTAATTTTCACCCCCCAAAACTCCGACCTTAGTGGGCTAATCAAAACCAAACTAAATAATGAAGGTGCACATGCCCATAGTAAGCTACATTCCGAATTTCAACCTTCTACCTCAAAAAATGTAGAAATGATGAAGGGCGATTCAAATCGTGTGTAAAATAAAACCAATAAGTAGCTCCATTTTCCCGCTACTTAATAATAAGCTTATAGATTATGAGCACTTGAGCAATCGTGCGTCGAAAAAGCGATTACACGTGCGCACGCCGATGTCAATAATGCTTAAAAGATGAACAGAAAGTAACAATATATTCCACAGAGGAATAAGAAACAGAGGGGAAACTCCCTATAGCCACAAGGGAAACTTTTCTGACTCCGCAGTCTGAGCATGAAACGGCATAAAACTGCCCCTCTGGCTCCGCTTGGTTCACCTCGGATGATTTCGCGCAGTCTGAGTATGAAACGGCATGAAACTGCCCCTCTGGCTCCGCTTGGTTCACCTCGGTAATTTATGTGTTTTAACATTATATAAGAATTAATACATAAACTACATTTTTGCTTTATTTATTATTTTCAAAATTGTGTCCTCACTAGCGCCACGAAAGTAGTATTGAAAAATGACGTAGTGATTTCCAATCACGTGGTAGAGTTTCCCATCTGTTTCTCTTCATCTGTGATATATTCCTTCTTGACAAATCGATTGTTATATGACATGCCAGTATCTTTGAATTCTTTACACTCAATGTTTTAGCACATGAATTCGACTTGAAGGGGTCCATGAAAAATTCTGAAAAGTTGATACGGCCGAGCTAAGACTTTGATGGTCATATTTCTGGAACAGAATTTGAAAAAGTTAATCCGTTTTCAAGTTATCGTGCAAACGGCATACGGACGGCCGGACGGCCGGATAAACGTACAGACCAAGGGCGCATTCTTATAAGTAGCTTTTATGATAAAGCTCCTAATAAGCGGGATTCGGGGTATAAAAACTCGCTCGCCTGCGCCACTTCCCTTCAAAATTTCCCCTTCTATGATGTTACGTTGGAGAGAAGTAACTTTAAGCCTCGTACCATTACACAGTTTCGGTGGGCTTAAATTTCTCAACATAAAAATAAGGACGCAGTTTTTCAAATTAATTTTGTGTGATGGAAGGCCAGGTGGGCTAAGAGTAAAAATTCGACTGGATAATTGGTAAAGGCATCTTGTTTTATAAGTCTGTTAATAGAGATATACTCTACATTTTCTCCTCAACTATGTAAGTATGTCCGATTTAATTCTTGCAGCTTGATCGTTTCGAGGTGGCAATGTAGCCCTTTCACAAAGCCAAGAAAGAGTTTTCATACGTTGTTGTTTGCATTTGATCACCATGAACGGAAGAAATGAGGTCTTGAAGTGAAAGTACTGCACGGCACAAATTATCAGGCAAAACGATTTGACCATGTTCTTCCGGATGTGTGCCCTCGCCATTTTTTGTGAGCGCCTTTTAAAAATCAACTAATGAAGCGCTATCTTTTGACTTTTCTACGAACTGTACTAAGCTGAGCATATTCCAAAAATTTTAAATTAAGAAAGCTTTTTTTTGTGAGCCGATTTTTATGAAATAAAGACTATATGTTCCCAAGCTACGCTCAAATTACTTGATAATTCGTCAAGTAGTTTTGGAGATTAGCGTGTTCAAACAGACAAACAGTCAAAATGCAACCGATAGACAAAGTCTTATTGTATTCTGTTAAGCATCCTACATCACTCGCAATCAGATTTAGGCAAATATTTTCAATGTACAGACACGACTGATCGATAGTCTTATTATATGTATATAGAAGAAGATAAGGTTATCATCCTTAAAAGTTTGTATACAGAGATAGTAAGAGATTTCTTAACTTTTCAAATTTTTGTATGTAAGGATACATTTAAAAAGTGAACCCGTTTAATTATACTATAGTAAAAAATAAAATCGTGCATAAGATTTCCAATTGTCACGGAATTCCGTCATCAATTCGAATTCCGGTGACGGAATCAAGCGTTTTCCCTCTCGGGTTTTCTATTCGTCTGAGAGGAGGAAGGAGCGACGTAAAACCCGTCGTGACGAACGTCAAGTGGATCGTCATCAGGAGAGGACGAATGGGAGCTCGAGAGGCTATTTGAAAAGAGACGACGGACGAGATCGTGGGCAGGAATTTGATTGGAGACACGCTACAAAGAGGACACGAGCGAAGGACCCATGGAGAGCGGTAAATATAATTTCGAGGTCGGAGAGAGATTTCTCGTCCGGGACCGTTGAGCAGGGACGTGCTCAAGCAACGGCGGCAACGACGGCGGCTGACAAGGACGACGAGCTTCGTGCGTCGTCGGGCGCGGCGGCTGGAGCGTCCTCCGTTATAGCAAAGTCGTCGGCGTGGGAACCTGGCAGCCGTATTACCGAGCATCTTGAGTCAGCTGGAACCACCCCTATTGCGAGTCTTCCACGGTGGACCATCTCGACAGGCATCATATTCCTGGTAAGTGCGAGACTTTATGTGGGCTCGTACGCTCAGCAAATTTGTGCCGTTTTTCCGGAGCTTCGTTACTACGAACTCCGCTACTCCTCCGTAGTGCAAGGGTTATGGCCGTGTGGCTTATCTGCGTTCTTCTGGGACGTTATGGGCTTTGTGCTCGTGTGTAGAAGGCAGTAATGTTTTCCAAGCTGTATGAATTAAGTTGTTCATTTCTCGCCTCAGTTCCCGCCAACCGTCTTTGGCAAAGGGTTCGGTGTGGAGGAAATTTACAATAGCTTTATTCATGTTATTGTGTTAATTTTTGACATTCTGTTTGTCCTTGTTAACAGTATAATCCTTTGGCCGACCCGGACTACATTTGGAACTGTGTTCACAATTAATTCTCCTTCCCGAATTTTGTCAATAAGAACTTAGTCCTACCGATATTGTGACTTTATTTAATGTGTACTATGGAACTGTGTCCTTAGTTAATTAATTCTTTTTGGACGGTGACTTTATCTAATTGCGACTTTTGAACTGTGATTTAATGTGAACTAGTGCAGTTAAGTTTATTGTATTAATTTGTTTATTTTTATTTGCTTAATTGCTTCATTTTCACGCCTGACGTAAGGCGACGTCAAAGAGGAGAGCTTATCCTATCTTTTGCTAGTTGATGCGTATTTCTGAAGTTATTTAGGATTAAGCTTCGTCACGTTTTGTTTCAACCTTTTTGAAATGTTTAATGTTTGTTTATAATCAACTGCATCAATTTTATTTGTATTCTGGATGAATCAGTGCTTCTCTTTTCAATAATAGAAATTGAATGTAATTTACGTCATGTACAATTTTCATGTGATATGCCTAATGATTTAGAGTTCTCCGAGCCCAAGGGGCATGAGACCTATTAGAATTTTCAGTAAGTTTAGTGAAGTATCGAGCTTACTGTTATTGTGTTTTCTTTAGGCTTAAGATTTTATTTTATTTATTCTCGTATAAGTTTTGTTTTTGGTCTTATTTACAATAAACATGTTATGTTTCTTGTTAAACGCCTTATGTTCATGAATGCATTTATTCCACTGCGTGATTCCTCTCGCTAACACAATTTTATTCATGACACCAATCTAATCATAAACTTGTTTTATATTGTAATTAAAAAAAGGAAGTGAAGCCAAGAACATTAACACTATTGAAGATCATTTTTCTCAGCAATTTTCAATTTTTTAGTTTTATATTCCTTTGTTGGTTGATCATAAATCTATTTTATTATTTACTATTAAATTAAATGTATGACTTTAAAATCTCATTCTTTTAGAAAATAAACACAAAGAATACTCATGACTTTACAAAATATATTCTTCTTTATTTAATTATTACAACCAATTTAAAGCAGTCTATTCGTTTTAAATATTTGTAAGGGAAAGGAAGCATGGCAACTGAAAGGACCTTTCTTCGTTTAATGTACATCGTTATACTCGCAGGAACAGTTTACGGAGGAATGAAATTTTGGGGACGCTTCTGCAAAAGCATTAGTATTGAACCCACGAAGGAAATCAATTGGTACAACAGTGAACAATGTCAAAACCATTGTGAACAAAACCCAAGCGACTGCAAGATAATGAGGTGAGTCAACTGCAAAAAAGAAATTATAATTCTAGATTATTTCCCTTTCTGTTAATATTTATACTAAACTAATAAAGTGTTTTTGTTTAATAAGTTATAGCTTAATTTTCAAGATAACACTTACGTTTTTCCACAATGTCTCACCGAAAATAGACATAATTCAGAATAGAAATCGAAAGATTTCTTGGACCTGATAAAACGTCCCATGATTAAGGTCCCAAGGCACTCAGAAACTACTGCCTATACAGGTGGACATTTACTTATACAGCCGAAAATCTCCGGCCGAGGCCGAGAGCCGATAAGAGCGACCAGACCTGATGAATATTGAAATGACAGAAATTATATAAACAGGCAGTTTATGGTAATAAAACGTAGAAAGAAATATGAATATTCATTTAAAGCAATGCATTTACGAGAACGATAAAAATGATGCGTTAAATTACCTTTATTATAACAGGTTTCAATAGAAATATTTTGCGAGACCCGAAATTGTTGGAACTATAGTACAAAATTAACATAAAATATGAGTTACAGATTGCTAAAGCATAAACTAAATCTCACAATTAGGCATTTTCTAGCAGTAACAGATTGCTAAAGCATAAAGTAAATCTCACAATTAGGCATTTTCTAGCAGTAAACAATACGGTATATTGGTAACAAATATTAATTTATTTATTACTTTAACTGATAACACTGTTCAAGGAAAATGCACTTAGGAATTCTTTTTTTGATCAAAATAGCGAAACTAACCTAATTTTGAGTCGAGAAAAACGAATACGACATCAGATTTTGTTTGTTAGCTCTAGTTTTTAAGATATAATAATTTCAAGTAGAAATACTAAAAATACACTTCGAAATTCTTTCCTTTCTGAAAATAGCTAAACTACCCTAATTTTGGATCGAGAATGTGACATTAGATATTGATTAGTTTATTTGACATTAAATTCTGGTTTTATAGCTTCACTAACCTCAAATAAAAGAACTTATTCACGTGAACGTCTTCTCTTTGCTTGTCTCTTGTCACTATCCAATAGTAGTCTGCAAGCATAGAAGTGTTCCATTTTCCCTGGTGCCTTCTTTCCATTTGCGAAATGTCCTGATGGAATCGCTCTCCATGTTCGTCATTTACAGCACCGCATTTGTTATAACTTGAATGGGCTAAATCTGAGAACCAAGAGCTAACTGAAAGTTTTAAATGTCATTTTCGTTTTTTCCATGATGAAATGAATCAGAAATAGCTATTTTCAAGTCGGAAAGATTTTTACTGTTGACCTGCGTAATTTGTCCTCGTGAAAAATAAGATTTATAGCAATATTGAAAGTGAAAATCACTAAGTACGTTTTGATAAACATAAATTATGTTCGTTAATTACCTACTGAATTACCTGTAAAATAGCATGTTTACATTTTTTATAGAAGGATCAATATTGATTGCGTCTCCATCTCTGAAATAGATTTTCCTGAGCAATGCGTCATAAAATTAATTAGAAGCATCAATTATGCTTTGAAATACCCTATGCTTGTTCAAATATTATAATGCATTATAACCTTAATTAATGGAAAACCGTCTTAGTATTTGACTGAAATTAAATTCTATTCATCGACTCAATCTCATGTCAAATATAAGAAGAAACTGCAAATAATGACGACAAAATTAATTTCATAAATATAAGAAAAAAAATTTGTGGTGGAGGTTTTTTTCTTTTTTATACAGGCGGTTTCATTTCATATAATTTTTTTGTGTAATAGTAATAATAATTTTATATCTTAATACATTAGGATAATTGTAATAAATTCTTGATACGTTCGGAAAGTTCATTATACAGTCAATCCTACTATTTTATTTGTTATTTTTTTATGGAAACTGCTTTATAAGAAACAAGAATAAGTACATACTAATTATAGATTGCCGTCTTATAAGAATCCAGTATTAGTAAAGAAAAATCAAATTAATGCGTATGAAAACCGCGTTATAATAAGCAGTTTTGCGAGCAATTGGATAAACAAAGTCATGCGAACAAGCGCTCGCCAATAATATTGTCATGTCTGTTATGTTGTTCCATGGTTTCTGAATTTACAGGGAAAATCTTTGATAAACTGAAAAATTGCGATGTACATGCATGAAAAAAATAAAACGTAGGGAATTTTCCATTATTTTGATTATAAAAGTGTAATAGAAAAATTCATGCTATAGGGAGATCGCTTACAATTAATCTAAGTAAGCTGTACGCATTAATATAGATAACATATTATAGAACTACCATTATAGGAGGACAGTTGCAATTTTTGTTTCATGTTATAGGAAAACCGGATTGTTAGAGTATTGCGTTATAAAAAGTCTGTCGCGATTTTTGTCCGTGTTATAGGAGAATTGACTGTAATAAAATCCATATTGAACTGATATCGAATTTAGTGAGTTATGCGAATTCCAATATAATAAATGAAAAAATTTGGATTTTTTTTTTCCAGTTTTGATGAACACGAAATCTGCAATTTTTATGACACGCTAACTTTACGAGTCTTTTCCATTTGCACTAAAGGGCTTGGACCAACCGTATTAGCTGATTTTTATATTCGGGTACATATTTTTCTCTGTTCAAGATTTATCATTACATAATGTTTTAATCTAATAAAGAAAAATGAAAGGAAAAATTCCGATACCCAGGATCCAACTAAATTTTTAGGGACTCTGAGCAACCGTCTCATAGCTCTAACAATTGAGCTGTCGCGGACACGGGTACCGCAATGCCATCTCCAATAACTCAGTGGTAAGAGTATCTAGTTCGAGAACAGGTCGCGGAAGTTTTCCTTTATTGAATTGCCCAATGCTGCAGCACACTCTCTAGTGAAATATATGTCTAAGCAACGCTGGGAGGAGTTAAAAGATAAACATAATCAGTTGTTTAACCATGTACATGGCATGGCAATTCAATGCTTTAAATATTTTATTCTATCAAAAAGAAATTACAGATGTTTCCTTGCACCGCAAATGATCACATTATTAAGTGGAAATGTGTGTAGGGGGTTTACTGAGTGCTGACCTTGAAATTTATCTATAGAAATTTTTAAGGTCACGTACAATAAGAATATATATTGAATTATTCGTTATGGATACTGGGAAATGTTAATATGTTGTAATGGACAGTTCTGGATATTATCAGGTCGTTGCATATCAAATGTCGGATTGCAGAGGTCATCTTTAATGGCCTTCTAGAAAGGACACCTTCACATGTGGTATTCGAAATAATCCCCAGTGCAATCCAAACATTATTGCCAACGATTTGGCAGCTTCTCGAGCCCTCTCCGATAAAATCCATGGTCACGGGACTCAATAAACTCCCGAAACGCGTTTTCGACGTCTGCTTGGGTTAGGAATGTTTTCCTCCGGAGAAAATTGTCAAGGCTCTGGAAAAGATGGTAATCGGTAGGGGAGAGGTCCGGAGAGTACGGGCGTGTGGAAGCTCCTCGTAGCCCAGAGCCTGTAGCGCCTGCACGGTCGTTCGTGCTGACACAGTTTTGTTTGCATACGATACAGGTCACGACAGTAGGTCGCAGCGGTGATCGTCTCCCCTTGCTGCAGGAAGCTGTAATGCACTACACCACGGATGTTCCACCAAAAACTGCAACCATGAGCTTTCAGTAAATTCATGTGGGACCCATTTGTCCTGCTTTTTCACCTTGCCGATGGTCCTAAGGTGTCTACTAACAGTCGACGCTGATACTGCATGATCCCCTGAAAGGTCCCGAACAGTTTTTGACGGGTCCTCTTCCACAGATCGCTTCAGATCAGCATCATTCAACACGTTGGACGGTCTGCCGCGTGGCTCATTTGCCAGGTCCGTCATGTCCGCTCGGAATTTTCGGAATCAACGTTGGACAGTACGTTCGTTTATGATGCCTGCACCGAATACCTTATTGATGTTTCGAGAGGCGTTGGATGCAGTGTGATTCAACCTGAACTCGTAATGCATTATCACACGTAATTCATATGAAGTCATAGCTATCTTCGCTTGGGTTCAAACGCTATTAAATATCACCGCAGACATGCAAATTTCAGGCAGCTGGTCGCTGATAGGTTTATCTCTGGGAATGTATCACTTTTTTATGGGTACTTGCTACTAAACGTGGAAACCGTACATTTGATATGCAACGACATGATATTATATCTTTTGGCAAAAAGTAGGAATTACCATGGATGTTATTTAACCATGGAATTACTGAGACAGCTGAATGATATCAACGCAGATAGCTGCAGTTTCCATTGCTGCAAAAGCTTCAAAAGAAGTTAGTGTTTCTTGAATTCAATATTACCAAATTTGGGGTTTAAATTTATTTAAAATTCCATTAACAAAGGATCTATAAAATGTAAGCACCCTTTTGTTTTTCCAGTATTGAAAGCACAGATTTTCATTTAATTTCAATGTCGTTTGGAACACGTATATTTTATATATTTTTTGAGAAATGCATTAAATTTGTCGTGTTGTGTTAATTTTGATAATTCTAGAGTTATTTTATTTTCCAGACAATTAATTTATAACTTCTAGAAAAAATTTTTTATATGAATTTTATATAACTTCTATGTTCTGTTGCGGTTTTCTTTAGGTGGAAGAAAATGAACGTCTAAACATTTGTAAGTAAAATCGTATTTTGCCCTTTAACTATGTTTTCGTTAAAAATTTTAATTATTTAAAACCTACTTTTTTTTTCTTTAAATTGCAAAAAAACTTTCTTAATACTTGAATTTAAAAGTGAAATACCTCCTCTTGTATGAAATGTTCCTTTGTATTGAATTTTGCTCTCCTTTTTTTCCTCATACAGTTCTCTGAATTACAGCAGTTAATGCATTCATTACACATCAAATTGCATGATTCTTTATTTGGACACAGAGTGGTGGTCTGGCGCCTGATTTCTATTTCCAACCAATTCCTACCATCCCCTCCCCCTCCCCCGGCCTCATTGTTTCTGCATATAAGGAAGCCCTTCCTTCAACGTCCTTATTTCAAAGGATTTTAACTAACCCCTTAATCTCTCTAAGTACTGGGGTGTCATCTTTTTAGATGTTCTGTCACGAAAGCTTTATTTAAAAAAAAAAATTGATGGATTACCGCATTAATTAATTAATCTAATTCTGTCCAACAGGTCTTTTTAGACCAAGTTGAGGATAATTTGTCTAGAACCTGTGATGCTACTATGCTGACATGGACATGCCAAACGCCTGGAAATGTCGAGGTTAAAATAAATGTTGACAAGTGCAAGGCGATATTTATCATCAAAAAGAGAAAGACATGTTTTGATTCTTTGAAATCATATGGGTTTGTTACATGAAATGGGTTGATAATTAATTATAGATGTCTTGGTATTGTTATGGACTCAAAACATTCCTGGAATCAGTATGTAACTTATGCGATGAACAAGCCCAAGTTCAGTTTAATTGATTTGCTGGATCGAATAGTGCCCCCATTATCGATGACTATTATTATGGCATGCCAGTCAGAGTCACAATTTGCCATTGAAGGAATTCCAGAATTTCCAGAACATCATCCTAAGGACTCTTGCACAAATGGATCCGAGAATAGCGCGCATTTACTCCATACACAATGATTTCAATTGTGTATGACCCATGTTGGAAAATATGAAATCCACCTTCACTTTATTTTATTCACTTCAACATATCATTGTCATTATGAAGTTTAATCGCATTGATGGTATCTTAATAAAACGTTATTTTTTGCAGTGGACAATGTAGCTTTATTTAAGAATGTAGAGAGTAAAGGATACGATGTGAATAAAGTCACAGAAAACAATACGTGCTTCATAAAACCGAAACCGAGAGAAGTAGTCGATGGCATAACACGATATGACATCGATGTTTTTCGCAGAATAGACTGTGACGTTCTGGGTAAGTGAGAATTAAAAAAATTCAACGGAATCTATTTGATTTCATTTTGAAAGAAATAAAGAAGAAATTTGGAGCCATAATTGCATTTTTTTTCTCTAAAAATTCACTCCTGTCCAAAATCACAGTATACATTTATAATACAAAAATACTGTTGAAATGTATACCTAATTTTCGGACAGAGGGAGTACTTATTAAGAGCTCGGATATCCGATTAAAAAATACACCTTTCTTTGATTTTCCATTTTTTTTTTTTTTTTTTTTTTTTTTTTTTTTTTGGTGATATTATTGTGGTTTTTTTAATAAAAAAATTCCCGTTCTATGTGGTTTATTTTGAATAAAAAACAGAGCGATTTGGTAATGATTTTTCTATCGAAAAATGGAATAAAAAATTCTGCGACCTGGATTCGAACCAGGAACCTCGACTGCCATGGTCGACACCTCTACCAATTGGGCTATCGCAATTATTATTATCTGATGTGTTTGGAGATTCATCTCCAGTAATTAATTATTAATTATTATTATTATTATTATTGAGCGATT
This sequence comes from Rhysida immarginata, assembly GCA_023313115.1. Classification (NCBI taxonomy): domain Eukaryota; kingdom Metazoa; phylum Arthropoda; class Chilopoda; order Scolopendromorpha; family Scolopendridae; genus Rhysida; species Rhysida immarginata. Next base: position 3,710,287 of record JAHWFO010012898.1, on the reverse strand, counting down.
TATTTCATGGATGTATAAGTAACAGTTAAACTTTGTACCTTTCATACGAATATAAGACACCTTAAAAACTTTCACAGCTACAAATAAAGCGTCGCAAAAAGAATTTTCATATCTTTAGCATTTTTAAGAATAGTAAAGCTCAGCACGGAACATTTATAGGTTTCCATATACTTTCTGCTGCTACTAGTTAATTGAAATAAATAAACGGTGATAGGAGCTTACAAGGGGACATTACGACCTCGGAAATTTATTTGTATTTTCCTTTTCTCAAAATTATGTTGCTTATTTTTATTGTTACAAGTGTCTACGGAGTAATATAAGTAACACAAGTATTTTCAGCAAAATAGCCTATTATGTATGGAAAGGGTAAAAAATTCATTTCATGCAAATAGCAATATAACACACAAGTAATAATGTTAATCAGTTAAATTAAAATGATATACATGAACCAGAATAATAATTGTCATAGAAGCAAAAGATACCACGACAATTCGCACAACAAATAAATGAGGACTTTTTACAAGAACAAGGGGTTTTAAGAAAATCCATTGAAAAGCACACCTCGTTTACATTCACAAAGATTTCCCTTTCGAACCCGCCACCTCGAAAAATAAAATAGTTATTGCTTTTAAAATGTTGATTCTATATAAAATATTTTGCAGAAAATACTTTATTACTCCGTAGACTCTTTTAACAATAAAAATAAGTATAATAATTTTGAGAAAAGGAAGATTTTGTGAAAAAGTTGGTTGTCACAAATAAATTTGTAAATATAATATATTGAATACTTATTTGGGTAAAAAAAAAAATTGTTACAAGTGGAATTCGAACCCGCCACCTCATACTTTGACTTGTGAGTAGCAACCACGCTGCCGTCTGAGCTATCGGATGGATCATTTACAATCAAGGAGGAAAACTTTCCCTTATGTATGGTGCTCGAAACTTTAAACCGTCTTTTTTCAAAATTGGCTGAATAATGCGCCTTAATATTTAAGTATATTAACATCATAAAGATACACTAGAACTACACGAAGTCTCGTATTAAACTAAAATTCCGAGGTCGCAATGTCCCCTTGTTAGATCATCATTTTTACGCTGTAAACGATGATGATCTTTTGATCGAAACGCGTAAGGAAATAAAAAAAATTAAGTTCCTGTTAACTTGGACCTTTTATTTATTTCAATTAGATTATTAAAACTATTCTACTCGTACATTTGGGAAACTGTTTAAATTCTTAATTTGGATACGTTTTTCAGAGCTTAATTTCCGTTCAGCAGTACATTTATCAATGAAATACGTGTATTTGCTTTTTACTAATTATTAGATAATCCTTAAATTAATTATTTTCAATTAATGCTAGGCCATTGGATTTCATTAAGTAACAAATAATAAAACCTGGAACGAATAGAGAAAAAAAACGAAGCCTGTTAAAGGTGCTAAGAAAAAGATAAATGAAATTTCCGCATGTTTGTAGCAAGAATAAAATAAAATTTAAATTTAGGAATTAATCTGTTTTTGATACTATTTTGACCGAAGCAGCCATGTATTTTTCTACTCCTTCCTGTATAGAAGGAAAAATTCTATTCCTTCCTATAATTTTATACCCTGAATAGCGAAATTTTTGATCCACTCGTAAATTAACTTCCTCTAGAAGTAAGGATTTGATTCTTATATGCGTTAACCATTCTAGTTATGTATATGCAATGAGGATAATTTTATTAATAAAATGTATTAAAATTTTCTTTAAGATGAGTTAAAAGTAAATCTATAATATAAAACTTCTAATATTTAATTCTTTGTTTTACTTTTAAATTAGCTGATTTCTTTTATAAGGATCCCTGGTTAAGTATAGATCTTGGGGCCATTTTTACCATAGAAGAAATTGTCGTTTACAACATAGGAAAAGGATATGAAAGTAAGATTTGTTGGCATTTTAAGTTTTGATCATAAACTATAAAGTCTTTCACATGCAGTTGAGAGACAAAAATTACTTTTAACAATTTGCCTTGACGTTTTACCACAGTTACTGAGGTTTTGACTCTGCCTCATTTATGAGTATTTGAATCTGTCTTTGCGTTGATTTCCTTCCAAACGGATTAAACATTTGACCTCAAAGTATGCAAAATCCTGGATTCATGAGCCGTTGAGTCAACACCGCCTAGACATAAGGCCTGATAACGGAAAACAGTGTTGCCAGGTTTTGAAAACGGAAAGCGCTATAGCGCCATCTGAATTATGCTACGCTTTATGCTACATATAAGTCTGTCATAAATTACAACTGGGATTGCCAAACACAAAAGAAATAAACCACTACTTATAATTTAAACCTTTTCTTAATAACAAAGTTTCAAATATTTGCATTTATACATTCAAAAGTTTCATATTCAACAATATTTTGATATATATCGTATTAAAACGTGATAACATTTCAGTTGATGGTATAGCCAAGGTAAACGATAGCGCTGCCAAAGCCTACGGGTCTTGTTTCTCTCTGCAGGCAAGCGTTGGATTCCTGGAGTGAGCATAATTCGATGAACGGGCTTGTTTACCAATGGATAGGCACTAGCTTCAGTGACACTGTTTATTCGCCTGGTGATGTTTTCAACACGTCGATCGATATCATCCATACTGTTTGCTCCATGGAGATGGCAGTCGTGGTCCTTGAGGATCTTCTTGCTGGCAAAATGAATAGCAAGTCTTGCTGATGCTTGACTTCTTCTCTGAAAGTGATGTCGACATTGTCAACGAGGATCTTCGGTGCAGCCCATGGATACGTGTCCGAATACCAGGCATTGTAACATTGTAGTGGCTTCTTGTTCCCTCTACTAACACTGCCAGTGGCCCAAAGTGAGTAATGTTTCTCAATGACTGGTAAATTGAAGAATTCCAGAAATCCATTCATTGAATTCCATGCGACAATCGACAATCGAACAGTGAAGTGTACATTTCTTCAGGTGGGACGAAAGCAGTGCTTTCACGAAGCTCACCCTACCAGAATAAATTCCACCTGAAATACACTGAAATAGGCAAGAAGCCTGACTAACCCAAAGAGGTCTTTCACATTATGAAAAAATAATAAGATTGACGATTGTCAGAAGATTGGGAGAGGGGGAGGGTGGTACCACATCTTCCAATATTCCGGGAAGGAAGCGTTGCCAATGTCTTCGAAGTTGACATCAAGAATACGCCTCGGTTTTCTATACTTTGCATGCCACTTCATTTCAATCAGTTTATTCAATATTCCAGCCACCAGGTCATTGTCATGGGTTTTCATCGTCTGCACGATGTACATCAGGAGATCTTGAATACACTATCCAATGTGAGTCATGTTCAGATCCGAGTGAATGTAATGATTTTTCGCGGTCCTTCTGCCAAGCTGGGCGATGGTCGTCAGGGTAACATTCTGGAATGACTGGAGTTCACCCCATCTACTTTTACATATGGTTGCCCACGCAGGCATGCTATAGAGGAGGATGGCCCGAATCATCGTCTTGTACAGTAGCAGCTTATTGTCGATGCTGAGAGACTGTTTCGACCAGGAGAGCTATGAGGCTGTACTTAGCCTTCTTTGCTTTGTTCAGAACGTAAGTCGCGTGACAGTTCCATAAGAGTCTTGAGTCAATTATAACGCCAAGGTACCTGTAATTGTCGACCCATTCGAGTTCCATATTGAATAAGACAAGAGAATCCGGGGGACGCTTAAGCTTTTTGTTGAAATACACAGCTTTGCATTTTCCGACGTTAAGGTTCAGCTTCCATCAATTCAAGCAGTCTTCAAATTTCTTCAAGGCGTTCTGCAAACGAGTGGTAATGTGAGATGGCTGGTGCGCCCAAACCATGATGGCAGTATCATCAGCATAGAAATATAAATTACATTTTTCTGGTTTTGGGAAATCATGAACAAAATAATTAAATAAACGGGCCCAAGGACAGAGCCTTGTGGGACACCGGCCTTTACCTTGCGGGGAGTCAGAATAATCATGCTTCTGGTATCTGGATTTTGTCAAAAGTGCTACAATTTCAATTATGCTACGGTTTATGCTACGGCCTCTTTTTAGGCCTCAAATATGCTACCGTAGCATCAAAAATGCTACATCTGGCAACACTGACGGAAAAGCCATATATTCTTACATCATCGTTAGTCGACCATTGTTAATCCTATTTCTACCAATAACAAGCCCTAAATTTGGTCGACTAACGCTAGACTCCTGCTAAAAAAAATCAAAACTCCTCGTGGATTAGAGTCGATTGGAACTATTTAGCGCTTCAGTTTATTAAAAAAAATAGAGGTTTGACGGTAATACTATTTCCAAGACGTAAAATAATATCGCTGCTATATTACATCTTGGAAATAGTAACACTATCATATTATGGAGGAAACCCCCTTATTTCTTGAATAAAGTACCCGGACTCAGTGCTCTAAAAAATTCTGGTCGGACTCAGAGCTCTAAAAGATAAACAGAAAAATAACCTTCAGCATAATAAAGAGAGAAAAGGAAAAACATCTTAATACTTACTGTCAAGTTGGATGGTTATAAAATGGATTGTCGCATATCTTTTAAAGTAACATTACAAGAAATAGAGTGGCAATCCAAAATACTTTTGCGCAGTTCTAAAGGAAGACTGTTCCACAGTTGGATAACATTACCAAGGAAGTGTCGAGACCTAAGGTTCGAAAACTATGAATCCCTTCGATTTTTCCATAATGACTGGTACAATAACTGTTACCAGTTAACGGAGCAAGTTCTGTACGGAAGAAGCCGAGTGATCGGGATGACGGTAGCGTTAGCAAGCTATCTTCCTAATCGACCGCAAATTGCATAGATTATGCTGGCTGCAAAACCGCATTATTGACTGACTTAATCAATTTAAAAAAAGCACCAGAAGAATGCGATTATAGGCCCTAATCAGACGAATATTGGCTCTACAGGTACTAGCCCAAAAAGGCACATGGTAATAAAGAACAGGGATAATAGAAGCTATTTTGAAAATCGTCGCTGCAAACCTCTCGCTCATATTCAACTATCAATGCAAATCGCGGAAACTTTTTTAGCTTTGTTAGTTTCATGACTAAGCAATGTCTGATCAATCACCTTGCCTTTTCTTGCCATTTTTTTTCAGGTCATCAGTTTTATTCATGTCGACGCTTTTATAGTAAGAGCTAAAGCCTAATAACCAAAGCGTAAAGATAGCCACCTTGTATACATGATAAAAATTTTCTATAAACAAAAGGTTTTGAAAATTTATTATCTCTTCTTATTAAAATATATTTAATATCAACCACTACAGCCTTACTTCACGATATGGAAATACGAGTGGGGACGCTGAGATATGATGAGACAAAAGTATCAATGACGAACACGACGGGAGAAGGCCTGTGTGAATCCATCTTGAACAAACTTATCCCGGCTGGACCCAACGAATTCGTGTGCTATTCAACACCAACCGGAAGATATGTCACCATTAAAATAGTCAACGACTGTTATTTTCCAGGTTGCAAATTTCGGTTCAATAAAATCGCACTCGCCGAAATTGAGATCTGGGCATATCAACCAGGTAAATTTAGCTTAGTGTTTTTCTCCCGAATTCTCCATATTTAATAAAAATTTTCGCTTCAAAGTGACATCTCAAAGATAATACATTAATTTCAAACTCCTGAAATATGATCTTATACTACTTTATCATTATTGAAATCAAAGATTTTATCGAAGAAAACGTAATGTTACATTTGTGTAGATTTTAAAAGATATTTAACTAGTTTATTGTCTTTTAGTAAAAAACAAACTATTCATTATCTGTCGTAGTACGTAATGTTGCCTTTTTAAAGCCAGTAATATCCCATCATGGTGTGAACGACGTTCATAAAGTAGTTGATGGAATGAAAAGTAATTTGAATGAATATCTCGGAATGCTTCCTGCTTTTAGAGGCCTAGGTGAGATATTTCCGAAGCTTTCAGTTTATAATAGTCTAAAAGTAACAACAAAATACGAATTCTATCGTAAACTATTTCAAACGATATCCTTTCATATAGTATTTTTATTTATTCACCCCAATGAGCCGGTATTATAAGAAGATTCTTCTTATTTCATAATATTTTGCAGCTGCCGATAATGAGTTCCCTTGGCTTGAAATAAATCTTTTAGAAACTTATCTAATCCGTAAAGTACACATATATGCAGCTAAATCACCTGAAGGCGGTAAGCACCATTTGCCAGTATTCTCTTTCTCTCCTTACATACAGGGTTTTTCATAAACATTTCAAACTTTCATAATAAGTAAATAAGCAATGAATCGTAGTAAATCTTCGAGAGGGAAAACTCTCCAAGTTTAAAAAAAAAGCCCGCGCCATTAATTACCGCAGTGGGCCATTAGGAAGTAGTAGTAACAGCAAAGTATGGCATTCAGGATAGGACAAAAGAAAAAGAAGACAACTCCGGTCCTCGGATTTAATCCCATGTGATTTTTTCTTGTGGGGGAAGGAGGGAGTTGGTCAAGAACTACCTGTATGCCTCCATTCCCCGGTACCACCACTGCTGCGGACCATAACATGCTGACACGCGCATAGGATGAAATGGGTTATCGCCTAAATGTCTCCCTTATCTCTAAAGAACATATTGAGTATTTTAAAAACAAAAAATATTAGCAATCAAATATCAGCATAAAAAATAAAAATTGAGCACAGGATGGTTAGACCTGGAAAAAAAAAGCTGACATTTCGGATACAGGCTATCCTTTGTCAAAGCAAAGAGAATAATAAAAAATTATCCTGAAAGTGATCCTGAACATTTGGTGGTTCGGGGTTTTCTAAATATTCTGTCTTATTTCGAAAGTTGGGGTGGGTAGGGATTCTCTTTGAAAACAATATGCAGTAACTATGCTAGCTTTCAATGCAGTAACTATGCTAGCTTTCAATGCAGTAACTATGCTAGTACCCAATCGAACATTTATTAGACGAGTTGGAACAGGGAGCTACGCCCGAAATCTACAGCTTATATGGCTATCTTAGTGGAAACTTGTAGATGGCATGTCCAGAAGAGCGACTGACGTTATTTCAGCACGCAGAGAGCAACAAAGATATTAAATAAAATTTCACTTTTTCCCTACCTATGTATTGTCCATAAGGTAGTATAAGTATGAAAAAGTTCAAGTTCATTCCAGTTCCTGATCCGAATCCTATCGAGCATCTTTAGTATGAACCAGCCTTCATGGGGTATTTAAGCATCGACACCCCCCCCCCGCCCACAGAACTTATTTATACTGTTCTATATTAAACGCTGAATGGATAACATATCATCGGATATGTATAAATGTTGTAAAATTTTGTCTTAAGACATATGCTGTAATAAAATCAAAATTTCAGTAAAAGATTACAAGGCAATATAAAAGCTTTTTTTTCTGTCTAAATAAAAAGTAGTACAAAATCACTGTCCTCTATTAAGATTTATGAACAAATAAAAACAATAAAACTCGAATACCATTTTAGAATGTTGTTAAAAACTTGCAGAAATTGTTGCATTCTCTAAAAGCCTGTATAGACTGAGCGATTTTTTTGACAATAGAGAATTATAAGGGTGGATTACACCCATTCTGCATTTCGGGCTGAAGAATGCATATAGCAACATTTTCCAATGTTATCCAGCGACGCTCGGCGATATTTCCAGAATATTTTCCATTGTATTTGATCCTTCTTAATCCTCTCGGATTCTTTGGTTACAAAGTCGCTCTGAATGTACAGGACTTGAAAGCAATCCGTTGATTAGTATCCAACTTCGACCTAGAATTTTGATGGACCAGAATTCACATTTGTTTACATTAGTCTTCATTGCATTTATTTGCAAAATCGTTTTAATTTTAAATCATTTAAACGTTTTTCAAAAGTTTTTTTTAAAATTAAATTTCCAAATAATTGATTTAATTGATCGTTTTATTTCACGTATTCACTTTTTTCAACTGGACACCACTTTTTTCTGTTAAGTTAATCTCAGCGCTTTACTTTCAGTATTTCTTCGCAACATTGAATTGAGAATTGGAATGTATCCGATTCCTCCAAATTTCCCAAGAAAACAAACATACACTGTGAATGCTCTATGTCAAACTGATCTCGGGACAGACATACCTCCTGGAAGATTTGAGATGATCTGTGCTAGAGAGATGAAAGGGTCGTATGTGACTCTTCAAAGAATTAAGCCGTGCGTCAAGAGCTATTGTTACAAAGGACAAAATGCCCTGATGCTTACGGAAATCGAAGTATTTGGTACCGAACTCCGGCTCTTCGAAGAACGTGAGTGAATATATCTTTAAACAATTGTTAATTGAAAACATTTTTTAACAAAATTCTTAATATTAAAACACAGCATTCAATCAATATTTTTAATTTCTTGCCGAGTTTATAAATTCCTTAGAATTTGGTATTAAAATAATTTTTACTCAGATGATTTCAAATAACCCAAAAAAAAGTCAAAACTGTGGACAAGATTGCACAAGATGAAATGTGCATTTGTACTTTCCTTGTGCAATCTTTCTAGAAGCAGATTTCAGTTTTAATGATTAACCAAATGCATACAAATTTTGTGAACAGACAGAGCTCTATCATAATATCATGAATGAGTTAAACATGTTAGCTATTTTTAAAGTCAATTTGTTTCGGGCAAGGATGATTAATACATTACATAAAAATCCCAAGGATTATGGATACAAATAAAGAAAAGAATTCTTTGTAGGATCTCAAGTAAGATCCGATTCAGTTGAACTATCTGCATGGTTGACAAAGCTGCATGGGAGACTTTGAAGAGTATGTCGGAATTTCTTAGGGAAATATGAGATTGATAACTTCATTGTGATAACATTGTGGCACGAACTTTACAACTTGTTTGAAATGTTGCGTCACCACTAAAAATCAATCCGGTTTGAAGGTGTCGCCTTCCATCTCACGTGAGAGAATTTGACAAAAATCTGTCGTCACCTGCACGAAGAGCACGCACCAGTTGCAATCTGTATCGCCTGAACACGTGCCAAACATTTCCATGAGGGAAGGTAAGTTCTCGGCTAGTACCACAAGTGGGCTTTTGCGGGCTTCGCTGATAAACCTCTTGATTTCTGTACATGACTTCCTGGACTCTTCTTCCTTTTACATAAATGCCCTGTTTCTTTAATCTGTCGATGCTAACGACATATGCTCTTTGCCGATGGTCATAACCCCGTCGAAACGCTCGCTGCACCATAATCACGGACTCAGGCTTGCTAAATTCGAGCGCACAAAATCCTTTCTGTTACTTAGATGCCATCTTCTCAAATAATGGTAGCGTTTATTTGGGCTCTAGTCATCATATTAAGCGCGGTAGCCATATGATTCTAGCGGTTTCATATGAAACTCTGGAGCACGCCCATTCGCGCGGTATAAGTTTCATTCATTTGGAGTTCGTGGTTGTGGAAATTGGGTCCTTATTTTTAAAACGCCCTGTATAAATAAAAGTGATCTATGGGATTGGAAACTGCTTTGCAGCTGAAAGCGATATTTCAATATTTTAAAATTCTTGAATATAAATAGGTACATTTATTTGAAATACTTTTATATCATAATTTTCTTTACTTTTTCCATATGTATAGCATGGAATGTAGCGAATGGCAAGACAGCCCTCCAGAGTAGCACGCTAGGTGAAGCATATTCGTCACTGGCTGTTGATGGAAATACCCAATTCAATTTCTTCAATAAGGGGAAACCGCAGTGCACATCTACTAAAGGTTTTAAACATTTTTTTATGAATTAGTAATTTCAATCAAATTGAATTGTGATATATTAAATTGTCTGGAAGGTGTTTTTAGCTTGAAGTTGAATTTGAATCGTTTCAGGGGAATTTGAATTTGCCCAGTTAAATCGAAAATTATTTCTTCGTATTCTGTAAAGCATTCCTTGACAATCCTATAGATGTTGCGTAGTGCATTGTCTTGCCGATAAAATAAATTAATAGGAAAATTTATGGAATAAAACAAACTTTACAGAAAGCGGGAACCTCTAATCGACAGACAAACGCAAGAAATACCAGATACGTATTTTGCTCATTGAAAATAGGTCTCTCATAATTCTTAGACCGTTAAAAATGTAGACGTCGTCTTCAAAATATGTATCCCGTATGTCTGTGTGAATTATAGGTTCCCGTTTTCTTTAAAATTGCTGATAAAAGGCATTTCCATTAGGAAATGCAGTCGCCATAAATGTGTCCGTGTATTTGATCGGTAACCTAAAGCCATATTCAGGAGTCTACGATGATAAGAAATTGATAGACATTTTACATTACAATAAAGGGAGAGCAGAGTTTCCGACTAATTTCGCCATTTATTCCCGGCTTTATCAAGGTTATCCTCTACAATCGACAGTCCTCGATTATTGTTGATGCATGGGGCTTCTTTTTTTCCTCTGAATGAATTATTAGGTCTCATCTGGCTTCTTAGCTAATTCAGTGTAGGCCTAATTCCCTGGTTACTTCCCGAACGAGTATCACAGTGAAAGCAGTGCTTCCTGACCCTCGTTTTGGTTTTCCCTGCGCTGTTCGACAATCAAGCAGTGAAGAGTACATTTGTTCAGGTGGGACGTAAGCAGTGCTTACACGACTCTCACCCTTCCGGAATAAATTCTACATGAAATACACTGAAATAGGCAAGAAGCCTGACTAACCGAAAGAGGTTTGCTCTGCGCTGTTCGATTGTCGATCCACTTAAATTCAGAATTATGGTACAATAGAGTGAATTTGATTGGATAAAATACAACGAATGAAGGAAAAAAGCCAATGAGTAATAGAGTTTCAGTTTCATATAAAACGATGACTGGATGAAGGTAGAAGCAAAATAAACTTAAAAGGGCATTAAGAATTGGATAAGAATAAGTAAGAATTGATTGGTTACATCATAAGGTAGAATATACTAATTGGATGAAAGCAGAAAAATACAACGATTGGATAACAAATAGCTGACAAATATAGAATAATAACATAATAAAGCTGATAGACGTAAAAAGACAATTGAATAAAGAACGATTAATACATAAAAAGAGTCAAGGAAATAAAAATAAAATACAAGATAAAGTATTACAATACATCTAAGACAGAAAATTAAGAATAGAAAGAATGTCGAAATCAATTTGACAGTTAAGGAGGTCAGAAGACGAATTTTTGGCTTTACCCTATTGTACCATAAATTCTGTACATAAAGGCGAGAAGCCTCTAATGTATATCCTTGATAAAGTCGGAAATAAATGACGAAACTAGTCGGAAACGCTGTTCTCCTTTTATTGTACTGTAAAGTCTCTACTAATTTCATTGCTAGAAAAAATACTAAGAACTCCCACTTTATTGATCTTTGATGATACAATAACCGAGTCATCATTACTGAGATTGTAAATATTTTCTGTATAGTAGTCGTCCCTTCTTGTTGCTTTGCATGAGGCGATATAGCCTAAACTTGATTCGTGGCCTATAACCTACGGTTCGTTGTTTAGCCATTTTGATCCAATTTTGACAACAGTCTACTAGCCTCCTATTTCGAAAATGCTATGATTAAGTCATCTGGCCATCACAATTTTGCTTCATCTAAGTCGGATAATTCGCTATTTTACCCTCTTGCGCAACGAATACTTGATCGTGTAAGTACGATTTCCGATATTATACAAGGTGTAAATTAAATGTTGGGTGCTACTTGGAGAATCATTTCCTATACCGCATCGATCACCCATGTCATCTATTAAAAAATTCTAAGAACATTTTCGAATTTTTTTGTCTTTGAGATCGATCTTCTAAGTAGCGTCTAACATTTAATTTATACCCTGCATATCCTTACGAAAAACTTAACATGTGCTGCTATCGGTCTGCTGACTAGGACCATTGTAAAGACAGTTCGTAACAGGTTTTGTCATCATCACTGCAATCGGTATGATGATTTTGTCATTAGGTTATAACAGAGTTAAAAACTTAAAGAAACAGCAGTACAACAAATAATTCTATGGGGACTTGGCATTTAATATTGTATCAGTCAATTTCAGAACACTGTTACAATATTGGTCTGTTGTCCTTTGAGGCCTTCGTTATTTATTGTAGATTGAAATCGTTGGCCAACTCTTTACGTAATCACGAAGACCCTAATCATTTTATCATACAGTATTTTAATAGCTCTATAGATTTTCGTCAACCTCAACGATTTAAATTTGTCACTCCCATACTATCTAATTTTAAACGCAGAATGTATCCTTATAACACTTTTAAATTTTGGAATGACTTGCCATATTATGTGCGAAGTCACATCTTTGTTTGTTCTCGTTATAAATGTATTCATAATTGCACACATTTTAATAATGTCTTAAAATCATATATTTTAAAAAACCGAAAAAACTTTCAACTTTCTTGATATAACCATTGTGAACCTGATTGTTGTTCTAAACTCAGTGAAATTATGATATAATACTCCCAGGGAATGCTTCTAAATAAATAAATAATAATAATATAATTATGTTGAATTATAGATAACTCTCTCGGAATTAATAATTTACTAATTCTTTTATACGTTTTCGTTTAAATATCACAAATACTGATATTTTTGATAAATTATTGACAGATACAGAAAAATATCCTTGGTTTAGAGTGGATTTAGGTAAAGAATATATAGTGATAAGCGTAACAATATACAACAGGAAGACAGAAAGTTGTAAGTATTCAATTGACATATCTATTAAAAGCCTTGACGTTTTTGTTTTTTTTGCACTTTGTACATTTTAAGTTTTGATATATTTTTTGCTACTATAGGTTAGTTGAAATAAATGCTGGGTCTATGTAGCAGGGTCCAGATTTCTTGCGTCATGGACAGAGCATTTATTTCAACCCTGTATATTAGCTTATATAGGGTAATTCACAACGTGTATAAGAACTTCGGTATTTTATTGGGGAGGTCAGGTTGAGCATAAAACGTCATATGAACACAGGTGATATTCAGGTACAGAATTGCAACAGATCAAAATTTTGGAATTAGTATTAGTAAATCCAACATGCAGTTACTATTAAAAATGTAAAATACAGCCCATTAACAATGTGAAAATTGCATGAAATTCACAAACATTTTTTTCCAATAGTCTAGAAAAATACGCTACATGTTCAGCTGAGATTATTAAAAGGTCGATTAGCAGAGATAAATCATTTATTTAATAAATTTATGGCCTTACTATCCTTTTGATACACCCTGTATCAAAAGTATAAAGATGAGATATAGATCTATTTCAGCATATGATCGTAAATTTTTGATACGGGTTGAAGAAGTCCATATGGACTTATTGTAACAGCTTGGCGGTTCATTGTCCGCGGAAGCTCAGTTGGTTCAAAGAAATTTCATGCAGATGCGATGCCAAAGTCTTCTTCATGAGGTCATAATTTAATGAGATTCTTTAAACGCTTATATTATGTGGTCATTACATCACGAAAAGTTTATTGTCACGTATATTAACGCAGTGGAAGAATTATGAAAGATTAAATAAATAACAGCAATGTAGTCATATTATTAATTTATTAAAGAATAAAAAATAAAAAGAAATACAGAATACTATAAAGAGTTTCTAAATCCTTGAATGGGACTGATGTATCCTCTAACACGAGGATATACATCGATTATGCATACTAATCGTATGCAGAGTACAAAGTAATTTAAATGACAAATTAATGGAGAATACAGTTTCCCTAGAATCAAATTAATGGGATTCGGCCGAGAATTTCATAATGATTAAAGAGTTGAATTCTAAACGTTTACGTATTAGCATTCAAGCTAGAAATTCCACCCGTCGCATGACGGGTGTCAACCATACAGGTTGAAGGGTAAAGAAATGAAACTGGAGCATCAATGGTGTTCAAAACTTATATTCTGCAACAATTTAGGCTACTGTTCATCTGCATATAAAATAAATTGGGCTAGTGCGAGTCGGACTCGCGCATCGAGGTTTCCGTACTACATGTACCGTATTTTATATTTACCAAAATATGCCAGGTTCTGGAGGGTGTGGTACTGTGTTCTCGATTTCGGCTTTTATAGACATATAATCTACAATAGTTTAAGTGTCGAAATTTATAAAATAAGCGCTTTGAACAAAAACGTTTTCAAATATTCAATTAACAGATCACCTGAAAAAAGATTTTATGTTTGGCATTGCGCAAGTCCAACTCACATTTGGCCAGTTTTTTATTATTTGTTGTAATACTTTAGAGTTTGAACATCAATCATGCAAAGTTTGACGCTTGTATTTATAACCGTTTTTACGATAGAACAAAAAAAAAAAAAAAAAAAAAAAGGAAAAAAAAAGAAAAGAAAAGAAAAAAAAACTTTTACATTTTTTATTATTTGTTAGACAATCCTCCCGTCCGCCATAATAACACACCCTGTGAAAATTTCAAATGGTACCTATTCCCATTCAAAAGATACTGCCCTTAAGAGTATTTTAAGAGTATTATCTTACCACACAACAAACCCTGGCTTTGGACAGACCAAGAGAATTAATTTTTTTTTCAGATTACTTAATTAAATAACAATGACGGAGTATTGTCTTGCCACAATAATCCCTGGCTTCGGGCGGATTGTTGTAACTTTCTTTGTTGGCTTCGGATGGCCGGACCGGCGGATAAGAGAATTAGTATATTAGATAACAGTATATTAGACTTCTGCGCTGTAATGATACATATACTAAAAATGTAATAAGAAAATCCTGGCATTGGCTCCTCCAAGCTGAAGGAAAAGTATGACAGAGACAGCGGAGACAGTTCCTACAATGAACAATACCAGAGCAATAATACCCATTATTGATTGCTCTCTGACAATACAAAACATTAAAGAGTCCCAAATAGTTAAAGAGTAGCGCACGAGACTCGACGCGGAAGAGAAAGCGATTATTATCAATTTAAGTGAGCAGATAGCTAAGAAAGAGAGCCAGCTTACCTCTGATTTGTAGTAGGCGCCTAGGTCTTCTTGGCGGTAAGCCTCCAATCCCCATGGCATAACCAATGTCCACGTCATGGTTTCGGACTCGGGAGTGCATTCCAGTTTCTTACATATCTCACCAGTCTGCAATCCTTTATCAAAACATCGTGTCCGGTATCTAACATGTGTCTAGCCACAGCTGATCTCTCTGGGCGTCCAAACCTGGCGTGGGTCCTGTGTTCCTTGAATCTTGTGTGGATCTTCCTGAGTCGTTGTTTAGATGGCGTAACGGCGGCCCTGTTGAATTGGGCAGTCCTTGGATTAGCACCAAACAGAAGGTCGCTTCGTACAGCTGCCACGATGCCTGAACCCACTGAGCTCGTCGAACGTACTCCGGTCTCGTTGCAATGAAGTCCGCTGAATTCTTTTCTAACGAACGTCGAGGCGTCTCGGCGAGCGTAACTGCTGGGCTCCGTATTTCATCTGTCTCAAGTCGTTGAGCGAGTTCTCCTACTCGCGCCGGCTGGGCGAGAAAAACAGATTGAATGTCTATTACGCAGTTCGTGCAACGAGCACTCGTTGCTCGTTTCAGAGTCCCTGGGTTCGAGCACTGACAGAGAGCTGGCGAGACATCCACTGGACAAAATTCCGGTACTCAGAAAAATTACTGTTTTTGAGTATTCGTAACATTCCATGCCTCGGTGACCAGCTGGATTGTACGATCTCTCGGACGGTCTCTTCTTCGACCTGTCGTTCGCCGCTGGCTCATGCTTTCTGTCCACTGAGCTCTATAAAACACTTTCTGTCCACTGAGCTCTGTTTTATAGAGCTCAGTGTTTCTGTCTCTTAAAAATCCGCTTTTCTCCCAGGTCTCAAATTTGGCGCTTTTGTGCATTTGCCTATCACTTCCGTCTATGGGCTTTTTGCCCCGCCATCTATTGCCACGACGCTGCGCATTATTAGGAGCTTTAGCATAAAAGCTACTTATAAGAATGCGCCCTTGGTCTGTACGTTTATCCGGCCGGCCGTCCGGTCGGCCGTCCGGTCGGCCATCCGCCGTTTGCACGATAACTTGAAAACGGATTAACTTTTTTAAATTCTGCTTTCAGAAATATGACCATCAAAGTCTTAGCTCGGCCGTATCAACTTTTCAGAATTTTTCGTGGAACCCTTCAAGTCGAATTCACGTGCTAAAACATTGAGTGTAAAGAATACCAAGCTAATGGCATGTCATATAACAATCGATTTATCAAGAAGGAATACATTGTTACTTTCTGTTCATCTTTTAAGCATTACTGACATCGGCGCGCGCACGTGAAATCTCTTTGTCGACGCACGATTGCTCAAGTGCTCATAATCTATATTACTCAGTAGCGAAAGAATGGAGCTACTTATTGGTTTTATAATGTCTCAACTGTGTACCCCTTCATAATTTCTATATTTTTGAGGTTGAAGGTTGAAATTCGTAATGTAGCTTCCTATGGGCATGTCCATCTGCACTATATGTTATTTACTTTGGTTTTGATTGGTACACTGGGGTCGGAATTACGGGGTTGGGATTCAGAGAGGACAACATATCTATGTGCTATTTAGGTACGTAAAGGCGTGAAATTCAGTATCCAGATTCCTCCAGACAAGATCTATATTACAATGAAACTTAGGCCCAGGTGTTCCATTAGGGTCGGATTTGCGGGGTGGTAGTCACGTGGTCTTTAGAACTATGCCAACATATGGTTTGTGATATATACGTTCGGAAATGATGAGAAAGGAAAGAAAATACGAGCTTTTTTACATTTTCTACCTATTACGTTCGAGAAAATCAATTTTTGATTAAAAAACTTGGGGAGGGATAAAAAGTGTAGATAAAGGGGTAAAAATAGATGACTTCAGGATCTGCTACTTGCCTTACCGTACTCGGGAGGAGGGGGAGGGGGGATTAATTTTTTTAATAAATGTACAAATGTATTTCTCCTTCACTGCTAAAACTCCTCTTTGGAATGTTTACAAGATTTTATTATCGATAATTTTTTTTTTTCAAAATCTGAGAATTGCAAGGCCACATAAACACGAGAGCCTAACAAACACACACAAAAAAGTGGAAGTCTATAAAACACTGAAAACGTTGATATGTGAATTAAACGTTGAAACATTCCAGTTCATGTTGAATGAATTTATGGAACAACTGAAATGTGATAAAGAAACGCAACTCGAACTTAATAAAGTTATAATTTATTCTCTTGTTCCGAAAATATAATACGGAAAAACCCAATGAAACAAATTAACTTAAAAAATAATAATGAAATTTATTTTTAAAAAATTCTAAAAAAACTCCCCTCCCTTCATAGAAAATGTAAAACTCCAGATAAAAAGTGAAACTCCAATAAAAAAAAATTTTCATCAATCTACAAAAATCTATAAGAGGAAAAAGGTTTTTTCAAACCAAGCTTTTATAATGTTTTATTTAGTGGCAACAAAAAGCCTAATTTTCCAACAATAAACAATAGATACATTTAACTCTCGCCATAACGAATTGTTCAATTGTCACAACAAACAATTCGTAGTAATGAATTAGTACCATTAGAACACGAACCAATGAACCGATATGAAAAATTTTTATTTAACATAAATTGTCATCGATTCTGTGTATGTGTGTCAAGTTTCAACTCCCTAGCTTGTCGGGAAGTTGGTTTAATATTGATTACAAGATTTGACCTAAACAAACCAACATTGCAAGTTTAATAAAAGCTTTTAATAATAATAATAATAATAATAATAATAATAATAAAATAAGAACTTAATTATTACAAAGATTGAGGTTTTCTTACATTCTTTTTTAGAATTTTTTTAAAAATAAATTTCATTATTATTTTTTTAAGTTAATTTGTTTCATTGGGGTTTTCCGTATTATATTTTCGGAACAAGAGAATAAATTATAACTTTATTAGGATTTATGCCCAATTTTATTATATACAACTCGAACAGGGCGGCAGGGCGCTGGTCGCTCGTTAGTTAGCTCCATGTAAAATGACCAAGGATAAGAAAAAGGGTAATCAGGGAACAATTGGGACCTGCTTAGTTTGTACTAAACAGATATATGGTAAACAAGGCTATTTAGTTTGTAATGGAGACTGTGGCAATTATTTTCATGGAACATGTGTTGGCATCTCTTCCGGCAATTTGCAACGACTGAGGCCATCATGGCGGTGCTCCTCGTGTGCGGAGCTCGGTCTAGACTCCGTCGATTCTGATAATGATGAAGCTGCTTGCGCTAATTCGCTGACGGGTCAGTTGGATAAAGAGACTGAACTCCGTCAAACTTTAGGAGGTAAGTCATTTCAATTTGATTTTGCCTCGGATTGCTTGAAGCTGATTAATACGGTGCGCGACTTGATATCGGTTATCAAGGACCTTGTAGTGACTACCTCAAAACTACAGTCTGATAACAATAAGTTACTTAAGAAATTTGATGATATTGTCGATATGCTTACAACTAATAAAACTAGTCTTCACGCATCCGGTAGCCGTTCTTTTTCTGATGCGTTGAAATCTAGATCGAGCCAGCCGCCTACTCAGACTAATACTGCCTCATATGAAATGGATGAATTTAAAGTTAACGGAAAGACTCATTTCAGGTCTCCTGCTTCTAAAAGTCCCTTAAAAAAACCTATAGCTATTGGGAATCTGGCGAACAGCGTTGGTTGTATAAGTGCAATTAACTTTAAACCGCTTACAAAAAGATTATTCATATCCAGATTAGAGCCCAGTGTCTCTGTCGAGAGTATAAAAAGGCACATTGCTGTAGTCTCTACAAGTAGTAATGTTATTAAATGCCACAAAATTAAGACAAAATTTGCTTCATACTCTTCCTTTGTCATTGAACTTTTGCCTGATGATTTTAATGTATTATTTGATGCATCTCTATGGCCTCAGGGAACTTTACTTACTACATTTGTTGGCAAATTACATAAAGAGCAAATCTGTCTTAACGGTCAGGAGGAGACCTCACTTAATACCGATAATGATAAAGAGGATTAAATATCAAAATGTCAGGGGCGTCAGGACCAAAATTAAGGAGATTTTCGATTTTACTCTTGCAAATCGGAATGTGATTTTTTGCCTCTCTGAAACTTGGCTCGATGCGTCTATCCCTGATTATCTCTTGTTTGGCGATTCTTTTTCTGTCTTTAGGGCGGACAGGTCTGATGGCAGAATGGGAGGAGGGGTGCTGATAGCTGTACCTCTCCTCGTCGAAGCCTACAGGATTAATTTTTCTTCTTCTTGTAAAGCTATAGATATAGTTGGTGTTTCTGTGAGTTGTCGCAGTAGATCGTCTAATAAGAGGGCTCTAAATTTATGGAATGTGTACGTTCCGCCGTCAGTTCCCTCACGGGACTATGAAATATTTTTGGAAGAATTTGCGGATTGTATTTTTAAGAATTATACCGAGTCTATTATAGTAGGAGATTTCAATTATTCTGACCTCAGGAGTTCTTCTAATTGCACTTTTGTGGCTAAGCAAAGACAATTTTATACTAATTGCTGGAGTTCCGAAATTAATGTTCGGAATTATAATTTTGTGCCTAATTATTTGGGAGACAATCTTGACAAGGTCTTCTCTAGTTGCAGTGTAAATGTTTGTATTGATCTGAATCCTATGTTAAAAGTTGATCAATTTCACCCTCCTTTGGTTGTGGATATTCCCGTAATTGATACTGTTCCTTCGATGCGAGTTGTTCCTGGAGTTGATTTTAGATGTGGAGACTTCTTTTCGCTGTTTAAGTTTCTCGAGGAATTTGATTGGGCTAGCCTGCATAGCCTTGATGATGTTGATCTAGTTTGGGATATGATAGAGCATACAGTTAGAAAAGCTATATCGCAATACTTTCCGAAAAAGAGATTAAATAATGATAAACGTAAAGGTTATGCTGCTTTTCCTGGCTGGGTTCAATTTCAAACCAGGCAAGCTTGGTATTGGAAGAACAAATGTTTTAAAGTATATAAGAGAACGCTAAATCCCAACGATTATAATCTCTTTAGGCATGCCAGGAAGACGTTTAAAAGTCTTTGGAGAAAAGATAAAGCGTCCTACTTTAGTTGGGCCGAATCTGAATTAACTTCAAATGCGAAAAATTTTTGGTTTATTGCAAATAAATTATTAGGCAAAAAAAATAAGTCAAACAATGCAATTTTGACTCATAGTACTTTAGCTGAAATAGCAAAAGTTTTTGAAGAAACTTTTTCCAACAAATGCCATATTAATTTTAGCAACTCAAATTTAGAACAGTGTTGGAGTAATATTGGGCAGCAGTTTTCTTATGAACCGATAACCGAGTTAGAACTTATTAGTACAGCTAGAAGGCTATCTGCCTCCAGGTCTTGTCTTCTGGCTGATATTCCTGATTATTTGTTTAAAGGTTGCATATCTGCCCTGGTTTTTCCTCTAGTCTATTTGTTTAATCTCTCTATCTCGACCGGCAAATATCCCACAAAATGGAAGCAGGTTACAATTCGTCCAATTCCCAAAAAATCAACTGTCGAGGGTATTGGTAATTTTCGCCCTATCACTCTGATTATTTTTCCAGCCAAACTGTTGGAGACTATAATCGCTACTCGTCTATCTGAGTTTATTGACAATTACTTGCCGGACTCTCAGCATGGCTTTCGGAAACATCGTTCCACTCAGACTAATCTTGCGACTTTGACTCAGACTCTCTCGCTCCATTTAGATCGCAGGGATCAGGTTGACGTGATTTATTTGGATTTCTCAAAAGCCTTTGATCACGTCAACATCGAACTTTTAATTCACAAACTAAACTTCATTGGTCTTTCTAATACTCTATGCAGTTGGTTTAGTTCGCTGCTTACTGATCGTTGTTTTTTGCTCCGTTCCTGTGGCTTGGAAACTGGTCCTTATAAGATCCGTAGTGGAGTCCCCCAGGGCTCCCCGCTGGGTCCTATTTTGTTTAATGTTTTTATTGCGGACTTACCTTATGCAGTTTCATCGAAGCATATTGGCTTCTTACTTTATGCTGACGATGTCAAAATCTTTTGTCGCATTTCCTGCTGGAATGATTGTGCTCTTTTACAGACAGCTTTGAATGACATCTATGATTGGGCTTCGGGAAATGGACTATCCCTTAATCCCGATAAATCCTATGTGATATCTTTTACTAGGAAAGTCTCTTCTTATTATTTTGATTACTTTTTGCAAAATAATATTATTGAAAGAAAGACTTCAGCAGTCGATCTCGGTATTATTTTCACGAAGAACCTTTCATTTGCTGAACATATTGATTCACTTACACGTGACATTTGTCGGAGACTAGGTACTTTGAAAAGGCTAATCAACTTTTTTGCTAAACCCCTGTCTTTTCTCTGTCTGTTTAAGAGCATCGTTCTTGCGAAACTACTGTACTGTATCTGGATATGGTACAGTACTCCTACGCAGAAGATGCTCTTTCTGTATAATAAATTGATTAACTTTAAGCGTTTCTTTTTGGCAAAGTTTCCTACGTTTAAAGTGAATGATCATTTTCATAAAACTTTTGATATTTTTAATATAATAAAAAATGTCTTTTTTAATATTTTTATGGGGATTTTACACAACCGCATAAGAGTCAGATACATCTCCACCTTTCTTCAGTATCGTTCAGTTCGCCCTTTTCGTACTAATAAAAACTTAATTATGAAATACAAGTGGAGGACGCATGTTTCTGATGTCAATCCCTTGGTCAAATTATTAATTAATTTTTATAATAATCCTCAATTTTTAGACATTAATCTTGATATATATCAACATAGATATATTTTTTTGTAAAAATTCATGGTTTTGTATACATTTTTGTTCTCTTTGCTTGTAATTTAGATAAAATGTTATTAATCATTGTTTTTTTATAATTTTTTTTTTTATCTAGTTCCACATCTTTGATTTCTGAGTTTTTTAATTTCATAACTATGTGTACGTCTTTATTTTTGATTTTCTTTTTTTTTTCATTTGTTGCTAATGTGATTTTCATTAACCCCGTTTTTGGGCAGTTTGCCTGTAGGGGGACAACATGGGGCTTTCCCCTCCGGATTATCTGGCGGGGTTTTCCCTCACTGTTGTTACAGATATATAATTTTTTTTTTGATATATAACTTATATTCATTCATGACTCATCGTTACAAGTTCTTTGATGTACTACATGTCATTTATTATTTATTTTCTTTTCCTTTTTCTTCACATCCGACCATCTTTTTTTTGTAACTCTCTAATTCTAATATAGATTCTAAATCGAATATATTTTTTAACAACTTCAATAGGAATTTTTTCGTTACTTGGCAATGAAGTATAAGCAAGATTACTAATAATAGAAATAATATTTTCATCTTTCTTAATACCCTTGCCGACAAAATTTTCAAATATAACATTGCATTTCTTTAATGGAATCAGTAAGTCATCTGATGGATATATTAAGTACCCTTTAGACATGCTAGTGAATGGCTTTCTCGGTTGCAGTGACGTCATGCGCAGACACGAACGAGTTTTAGAAAAGTTTCGGCGAGACCTTATATACACAGACCTTGCCTTGGCCTTTGAAAATTCTAAGGAATAGGCCTAATGGCTACTTAAGAGCACGTGCTGGTGAACAATTTCGACCATGTTCGAACTAAATTTATCAACTAGCGAAACAATTCTGTAAAATCTTTTGTCGGCTATGTTCATTAAATTAAATTTTTCAGTTTATAACAATGCATGGATTTTCTACTACTACTTTCAAAACTTAGATCTGTTGTAATTCTCTACTTAATAGGTTATGTTTTGCAAAGCGCCACCACCAGATCGCGCTAAAGCA
>JAHWFO010012898.1:3611567-3687113 GCA_023313115.1 Rhysida immarginata | reverse complement strand
TGCTTTAGCGCGATCTGGTGGTGGCGCTTTGCAAAACATAACCTATTGTTCATATGACATTTTTTGCTCAGTCTGACCTCCCCAACAAAATGCCGAAAATTTTTTTTAGACACGTTGTGTGGAATCACCTTGTATTTAACAAATTAATTATATAATATATAAAAACAAGACTGACCTTGCCTATCTGTGGATACCTTGGTGCAAAAGAGGAGACGTTGGATTCCACTATTTCCACAAAGAATTTATTCGTCATATCACAGATGTACATTTCGGCTACAATGTAGCCATCTTCAGTAAGAATCCCATACAGAAAATGGTTTCATTGTAGCCGAAATGTACATACATCTATGATACGACGAATAAATTATTTGTGGAAATAGTGGAATCCAACGTCTCCTCTTTTTCACCTTGTATTGACTAGAATTTAAATTATTATTGCATTCACATAAACAAAAATTTTTCAGACTATCTTCACGATTATATCGTAGCTGTGGGTAACTACGATATCAATGATTACTCGCTGGCAGGATCAACAATATTTCACAAGAATACCGTATGCGCCGAAGTGTTAGGTGTACCTGCGAAAAAAGGAAAGATAACTCATGTATGTATTAACGTATGTCGAGGTGCGTATGTCAGTGTACAAATAGTTAAAGAATGTACTGAGAAGTCCTGCAAAGGACAAAAGAAGAATATACTTTCTCTGTGCGAAGTGATCGTGATTGGATCCAATGTTCCAAATTACAAAACTGCTGGTAAGCTGTTTGGTTTTAGTAAATGCAGTAGTTATCTTTACGTATCTTTAGTAAAAATGTAAACTTTTAACAATTTCTTTAATGATTTCAATCACAATATATTGTTATTAAAATTCATTTTTAAAAAGTCAGCTAGCTTTGATTTCATGAGCTTAAGAGTTTCGGTATTTTTTTAGCTTTAGAATTAGAGAATGTCGATATGGATGCTTTCCTAAGCAGCCAACAAAACGCAAGCTCTGGTCCCGAAAATACCATAGATGACAACTGGGCCGTTTGTGCAGTTACTAGTGGTAACATTTTACTCTTTATTAATCAAAAATATACATGCTTTCTAGAGTCTATAAGCACAAAATATCAATTATTTAATTTGAAATCAATTCCATGAAGAGAGTGGATCTGATAGTGCTCCATGGTGGAAAGCAAGTCTCATCGACGATTTCGTGGTGATCAAAGTCGCCGTCTACACCCACAACTATCACAGTAAGTTTATAGCCAACTAAGAAAAATTTATGCATTGACGATATTTAAAGAGAATAACAGGAGAGAGAAATTAATTTTGAAGAAGGGAAAATGATGAATCCTAATATGCATTTAATATTAACATGATAATCAAAATATCCATTCTAAACAGAGGCACTTGTATTATTGATGAAAGGTAACATAATATTTTTGCAAGGGAAATGCATATCTTTAAGAATTTAGAATTGCATATAGAGTCCTTTAAATTTTGAATTTTCATTTCAAACAGCGATATTTTAATTACCGAGTTGTATGTTTTTCTCTCTTGTATTCAGGGTTCTTTCATGATGCTGAAATACGTGTTGGTTACGAAGACATCGCGCTATTTCCAAAAGGAAGTTTATTCGGTTCTAATGTTCTTTGCGCCAGAGTTGTTGGGCCTGCTGTCGTCGGAGAACTTCAGCTACAATGCTTTCGACCAATAGAAGGGATTTTTGTCTCCATTCAAATAGTCGCCTTCTGCACAGAACATACGTGCATCAATCGTCATACCAATGTTCTAATACTATGCATGGTAGACATCTGGGGTTACCCATCCCGGAACAGTGTCAGCCAAGAAAATCAATGCAAGTGCTCATTTGATATGTTTTAAAGATAACTTAGTTTAGTAATCAAGTATGTGCATGCGATTCAATCTTTGTTCAGTGTTTTAATAAGAAAGGGGCATTTTAGATGATTTTAGATTTGCTTTTGCTAATTATCGGGTTTAATTTGAGGCCATTCAGAAAATACGTTCGCTTGACGAGAGGGGGCGGGTTCTTAACTGTTACAAAAGTGAACGATAAAATGGAGAGGGAGTAATTATTTAGATTACTGACTCAAACCGGATAAATTGCCAATTCCTGTGAATTCCACTTCTTTTTTGAGTTTAAAATCATTTTCCGAATTTTGATTTGGCGAATAGGTTATACATGTGTGCTTGATTATTTTCGCGGAGTGATGCCACATAATTACCACTTTCGGTACCCTCACAATTATAAATCGGCTAATTCTCACAGGGATTGACGTCACCTAACTAAGAAACTTATTCCCCTGTTATTGCACGTGGAATGTTGTTCCGCACCCGGCCGGTTATAATAGACACTATCTGGTTTGGAACTACTTTCATCCGGATTGGGTCAGTAATCTAAACAATTACCAAATGGCCTCTGCTTATATATGTGGTTTGGACTCCTTTAATGGGGGTATACTCGAATAGATTACGTACGTTCATTTAGGGAGGGGGGGTTTGAGTGATGTTGCAAAGTGAGGTTAAAATTTTGTCAAAGGCAAGAAAAGTGAGTTAAAATTGTCATTTTAGCGAACATATTTTGGAAATGACCTTATTTTTAAATCCCCTTTGATTGGCAATTTCGTTTAACATAAACAAAATATTAAAGCTCATACAGAATGAACATCGTTAAAGTTTACCTATTCCGAAAGAATTTCGAATGATTGATTACAAAAATAAAATCAGAGAAAAGGGAAGATCTATTAACCATATTAGATTCATTTGTTAGGTTTTTGCGCTCTTTCACAAAAAATTAATATCATTACACATATCCGGGGCAAACGCCAAAGACGAGTTTCAATTCTTTAATGCATCCCTAAGCCCCTTCCTTTTGGGCAGTACTGCTCACGTATGATAAGGTGGAGGTTTCTCCAAATCAAAGCCCGTTACAGCTATTAGGTTACTACGATTAACTGAGGAAACGTTTTATTTATTTTTTCTTAAATATCAGTAACTTTTTTTCGTTATGGCTTTCAGTGGAAAATCTAGCAATGTATCGTCCTACCACCCAGAGTAAAAATTCAACCTTAAAAGCTTCCAGATCGACAGTCGCAGTTGATGGCTTAACGAGTCCAGGAATCCAAGATTGCACAGAACTAGCAAGTAATTTCAGTTTATAATAACACTTCTATCTTATTAAACATGTATTTAATGATTTCTAATTAATATAATTTTAACTTCCCGTTCAGTTACTGATCTTACACCATTCCCGTGGTGGAAAGTTGATTTAGTGCAACAAAGTGAAGTACACATCGTAGAAATCTTTCACATCACTCCAGAAAAAGAAGGTAATTTTTCTTTATAATTTATACTCAAAACGTACAGTTAAAAAATTAAGATTTCTGCTAAATAAAAAATAAAAACTCACATACGAGGTGCTATCCAAATATCCGAGAATTTGAATATTCCGTCCAAACCAAAAACAGCACCAGGTTCTGCCGCTAAATGCCTCTTTGTGCACCTTTCGGCTAAAGATGCCTCTTTGTGGACCTTGCTGCTATACTAAATTTCGTAATCGTAGGCGCATTTCTTTGCTAGTTATTGCTGTTTGTGTTGCAACGTGTTCTTGTGCTTCTGAGAATTTCAAATTATTCGACCTGGTCCGATTGTCAACAGGAAGTTTCACTGCGAGGTTTTAAGAGATTGACGGAAAATTTCACGCAAACGGCCGGAGTTATGGAAGAACAAAGACTGGTTGCTCCACCACGACAACGCGCCCACATATCTCGCTCTTTATGAAGGAATTCCTGGGAAATAACATTCGGTCCCCCATCCTCCCTACTCTCCTAGCCCCCTACGACTTCTACCTCTTTGACTTCTACCTCTTCTACCGCTAAAATGAAAGGGCGACGTTTTGGCTCCATTGAAGAACACTCTACAGCTTTCGGACTTTCAGGGGTGCTTTCAAAAATGGGGAAAACGCTTGGATCGTTGCATAAGTGCTGGAGGTGACTACTTTGAAATT
This sequence comes from Rhysida immarginata, assembly GCA_023313115.1. Taxonomy (NCBI): domain Eukaryota; kingdom Metazoa; phylum Arthropoda; class Chilopoda; order Scolopendromorpha; family Scolopendridae; genus Rhysida; species Rhysida immarginata. Next base: position 3,683,104 of record JAHWFO010012898.1, on the reverse strand, counting down.
GACAACTGAAATTAAAATGTAAGTACATTTTCTACTTTTTTTTACAAGAAAAATCTCGGAAATTTTGGGTAGCATCTCGTACGAAAAAAAAAATCCTATAGATTTCCGATCTCAAAAGATTCCAAACTAATAAATTACAGAATTTTCTGATGATTAAAATCTTTTAGGACAGCGGCGCATCTTTGAAAATAGCTTCAACGGTTGCTTTTCTGAATCCTCTTGTAAATTATTTGAATTTATATTTCTTCATCCTAGTTTTTTCCCGCGACGTCACTATAAGAGTTGGCGACGAAGATATCGCAAGCTATCCGGCCAAAGCAATCTTTTATCTAAACAACTTATGCACAAATTTGACAAATCAAACAACTTCCGATCCGAGTTTTAAGTACCCTTGTGATTCACCGATGCAGGGGCGTTTCATGAGCATTCAACTGGTACCTTGGTGCGGCAACAATTCATGTCTCACCCACAACAGCTTGTTGTTATGCGAAGTCTCCGTCTGGGGAATACCCCTTAAGTTGTCCATAAAAGGTGAGTGTTTCATGCCCGTAGATGAGATCACAAAAATATACTTCTATTTCATAAATGAAAATATTAAAATATGGAAAAATGAATTGTTAATCAAAGTAGCCAAGCTCGTTATAATTTATACAATTCGGTGTCACTTTCGTGTCACGCGGGCAAAGTCTTTGGTTTAAAAAAGCACACAAATACACTAGAAATCCGCTTCAGCCTTAAGGAAAATGGACATTACCTATAAAACATAGGGGAATGGCCTTTCCTGTCTTTCTTGAAAGAATCCCCATTAAGTATTTATTTCAACTATCATTTTAGATAGATGCCTTTCAAGTATACCAACACCAACAAATACGTAGGAGACATTAATGGTCCAACCGATAGACGCGTTGCAATTCAAAATAGGGAGAACATAGTTTCCGACTAGTTTCGCTATTTCTGGCTTTATCAATTCCTAGACTATACCGGGAACAAATGGAGAAACTATGCCGGAAACTCTGGTTTCTACTTTGTACTAAGAAGCATCCATCAATTTCATTGACAGGGGCAACACTAAGAAATATTTTCACAAAGATTAAATTGAAAATTTTCCGTTTTTCTCTAGCATTTCCAAAAATTACAAAAATTCATTCTCATACTCAAACGATGTAATTTTAAAAAAATTACGCACCATTCTTAAATCAAAATAATTGGTTGTATAAGAAAACAGTCCTAATAAAGCTGTAATCATTATTTCGCCAAAATAAACGACAAATTGAAGATTATCATTCCAAGTTTAATCCATCAAATGAAAAAGCCTACCTTATGCGAATTTTTTGCTAGAGCAAAAATCGATATCCATAATCATTGTCCGGCAGCATTTGAAAGTAAGCATTGCATCACCACCATTTCAATCTGTCGTAAAGCAATTCTAGGAGAGGGCTGCTATGAAAGAAACCTCTGGTCTACCAACGACTTGAGCAGAAATTTGAAAACAGTCGAGCAACCTTCTTGCGATTTGATTTTTGTGTCCTCTATACTCAGGGTTTGTAGATTTAAAGCAGCATACATGTATTCGGTAGCTTGGATCAGGCCAGACAGTTTGTGGTTGATTTGGGACGAGGAAGACTATCATCTTGACGTTTGCTGTGTCACAGATATGCTCATGCCGAAGATCAAGGGATAACCATGTCGAGGATCTGTGAAAGTTCTACAAACTTGGAATGATAACTTATAATTCTTCATATATATTTGGCTATGTATTTGATAAAGCCTTGGTGGAATAGTCTTTTTAAAGCAATCATTTTGACTTACGTATACAGAGTGATCAAAAAGTAACAGAAAAATTAAAAATTCAATAATTCGAAAAGTATAGACAGGAGCACGATGCGATTTCACAGTACCGTTCAAGAAGACGGGATTGTTTTAATAATGAATAATTTTAAAGCCAGAATAACATTTGTCACCGACAGGAGGCGTCGTAACATTTGAGGCACCTCCTCAAACGGTATGTGGCCACTAAAATTGATCAATCTGAATGGCCACTAAAATCTATAAGGTTTGGAAACTTGAGTCACAGGCGTTTAGAGATCGGACTACGTCATGGCTATTCACCATCATGTGACAGGAATTACAGCTGAAATCCTCGTCGATGCTGTGTCGAGTGCCATCTGACGATCAGACTTATAAAACATTTGTAATCCTAGCTGCGTTATTGTGCTACACCACTGTACAAACTACAGAAGCACCACACGTCTGTGAAAAAATGTAACTATTCTGTTAATAAAGTTTTTCGTTATTAAAGATAACCCCATGTAACAATGACGACAGGAAACCACTGATCCACATAAGTTTTTTATTCAGACGTATGCGCATTTCGGCAGCCACGCTGCCTTCTTCAGCGTATACAGAGGAATTGATCAGAACGGGCTGAGCATTCAGATGAGGTAAAGAGAGTTACAACGTCTTATTTATAAGAGAACAACACGGCCAGGGGCCAATTACAATAAATACAAACGTATGAAAACACTATACAAAAAACGCTATGAGTGGAGTTTCAATCAGGCGACCTTGTTCAGGGTGGATTATTTCTTCTATTGGCCCGTTTTGATGTATGCAGGATTTTCCCAATATCTTTTAATTGGTTCACGTCCATCGGGCCTGAATCGCTGTTCAGGAGTCTTGCAGGATCTTCGCTGCTGATAGCATATGATTCCAGGAAGTTGAGAAGCCGAGGGTTACTGGTGCTGTGGACGATGCTGAAGTCCTCTTGATTGTAATCATTTTGCTGGTCAAGTATATGGTCCGCGAATCTTGAAGCTCAGATTACGTACAGAAGCTCAAACACAATAAGAAGTATGTTGAGTAATCCAAAAGACAGAATTAACCCAGCAGATAGACCGGGAGTGTACAGACTTCCATGCGGCAAATGTGATGCGGTTTACTAGGGTCAATCCCGGAGGGCAGTTAACAGCAGGATCAAGAAACATTTGACATACATAAAAAATGGAAGATATGCAATATCAAGATTCGCGGACCATATACTTGACCAGCAACATGATTACAATCAAGAGGACTTCAGCATCGTCCACAGCACCAGTAACCCTCGGCTTCTCAACTTCCTAGAACAGCGAAGACCCTGCAAGACTCCTGAACAGCGACTCAGGCCCGATGGACGTGAACCAATTAAAAGATATTGGGAAAATCCTGCATACATCAAAACGGTCCAATAGAAGAAATAATCCACCCTGAACAAGGTCGCCTGATTGAAACTCCACTCATAGCGTTTTCTGTATAGTGTTTTCATACCTTTGTATTTATTGTAATTGGCCCCTGGCCCTGTTGTTCCCTCTATAAATAAGACGTTGTAACTCTTTTTACCTCATCTGAATGCTCAGCCCGTTCTGATCAATTCCTCTGTATACGCTGAAGAAGGCAGCGTGGCTGCCGAAATGCGCATACGTCTGAATAATAAACTTATGTGGATCAGTGGTTTCCTGTCGTCATTATTGCATATAGTCCACAGTTTTTGGCTCCAACTACATCTCATAACCCCATGTATTTCTGTGCATTTCTGTGAAAACCGCATCATGGTATTGTTTATGTTTTTCGAATTACTGAATTTTTACTTTTTCTGTTACTTTTTTTGGAACACCCAGTATTTAAGTTCCCAGTTTTAATATCAGGTCGTTGCATATCAAGTGTCGGATTGCAGAGGTCATCTTTAATGGCCCTCTAGAAAGGACACCTTCACACGTGCTATTCGAAATAACCCCCATTGCAATCCAAACATTGTCGCCAACGATTTGGCAGCTTCTCGAGCCCTCTCCAATAGAATCCATGGTCACGGGACTCAATAAACTCCCGGAATGCGTTTTCGCGTCTGCTTGGGTTAGGAATGTTTTCCTCCGGAGAAAATTGTCCAGGCTCTGGAAAAGATGGTAATCGGTAGGGGAGAGGTCCGGAGAATACGGGGGTGTGGAAGCACCTCGTAGCCCAGAGCCAGTAGGGCCTGCACGGTCGTTCGTGCAACGTGCGGACGCGCATTGTCATGCAGCAGAAGGACGCCTTTGCGATGCACAAGTGCAGGTTGTTGCTGACACAGTTTTGCGTGCATACGATGGAGTTCACGACAGTATATCGCAGCGGTGATCGTTTCCCCCTCCTGCAGGAACTGTAATGCACTACACCACGGATGTTCCAACAAACTGTAACCATGCCGATGGTCCTAAGGTGTTTACTGACAGTCGATGCTGATACAGCATGATCCCCTGCAAGGTCCCGAACAGTTTTTGACGGGTCCTCTTCCACCGATCGCTTTAGATCAGCGTCATTCAACGCATTGGGCGGTCTGCCGCGTGGCTCATTTGCCAGATGCGTCACTCTCGCCCGGAATTTTCGGACTCAACGTTGGACAGTACGTTCGTTTATGGTGTAAACACCCACCCCTCCCACTACAAAAATTATCGAAGGCCAGAAAAGGTGTTCGCCAGGTGGGGTGGAAGTTAGGGGTTCGGGACTGATATGAATCTGAAGGTATGTGTGTTTATAATGAAGTCACAAGTTAAAAGCATCATTATTTAATTATATTCTTATTTGGGCCAAAATACATGCAAGTACAAACAACCAAGTCAATTACTTCTTAAGGCCCCTACTTATTTGGTATGCTATCTAAATATGTTATAATGAACTATATAACATGCACTAATAATGCACTAACAGCAAACACAACAATAATATTTCAACAATTATATTCAGTCTGTAATGTCAATTGCTTCAAGTCTAAAGCTTAATTTCCATGCACGCGTTTTGGACGCATTTATAACTGCGTCTCGACGCAGAAAGCAAATGTGCATCTGGACGCACCTAGACGCACATTGCAACGGCTCTTGAAGCATTTAATTCGAACGCAAGTATCAGTTTCCATGCATGCGTGAAGTCTACGCAGAAAGTTCAACTGCGCATGCGTCATGAGTTTTGCAATCTTTCTCGTTAGAGGGAGAAGCTTCTCTCTAACCATCATGGCCACCACCTTTTATCGTATAATATTGGCCGATTAAAATTTTCCCCGATCAACATTTCTTCAAATTCTCTTTCTTCAGCCATGTTGTAGCGAAACGACGACTGGACTGAACGTCTTTTGTTAACAAAGCAAGTGCGCTTGCGCAAAGGAATCATGTGATCTAGAGAGATTTGAGACGCATTTACAAGTGCGTCAAGAAGTAGAAAGCCTATCTACTTCACTTTTCTGCGTCCAGACGCATGAACTCCAGACGCACGTCAACCAAGACTCGGAGACGCAGATATCTACTTCCATGACACGTGCGTCAAGACTCACCAATTTATGGGTCTAGACGCAGAGACGCAGTTAAAAACGCATGTATGGAAACTAAGCTTTATTCAATTTTAATTACTAACTCATCAGTTTAATCATCAATCAATACAGGCAAGACAGTCACTGGAATACAATATCACTAGCGTTTTATTTTCTATTACGCTTTTGTTTAAATCCGACCATCAACTATCCTCGCCTCACGCTTCACTGCGCTGCACCATGTATGAAAAGCTCATGGAGAGAACCTGTTAAATGCTTCACCTGCAATGCTGGAATGCATCGTGTGGTCCTAGCTGGGATCTTCTCCAGCAGAAAATGAGCGACTAGCGTTTAAAGACGAGCAAGGTGACACGGATTGTATTGCATTCCAGCCAGTTTTTCATTATTTGTTGTAATACTTTAGAGTTTGAACTACAATCATGCCAAGTTTGACGCCTGTATGTATAACCGTTTTTACGATAGAACAAAAATAAAAAATTTTTACATTTTTTATTTGTTAGACAATCCGCCATAATAATACATACTCTGTGAAAATTTCAACTGGCTACCTATTCCCGTTCCAAAGATATTGTCCTTAAGAGTATTATCTCACCACACAACAATCCCTGGCTTTGGACAGACCAAGAGAATTTTTTTTTCAGTTTATTTATTTAATTAAATAACAATGGCAGAGTATTGTCTTGCCAGAAGAATCCCTCGCTTCGGAGGGATTGTTGTAACTTTCTTTGTTGGCCTCGGACAGTCGGACGGACGGATAAGAGGCTCAAACACATCTGCACGGAACTGCGCGCACAGATTTCATCCGACAAAAAATGCGCTCGACGCGTGCGACAAGATTAGACACACTTGCGCGGAATTCATCCGACTGAAAGTGCTTATAACACAGGGAGTGGTCAATTTTCTGTGGAAATAATGGGTTCCAATGCTTTGAAGAGGCGAGAATTGCTTTTAAAGCAGCAGAGAAGATTGTTATTATTAATATTTCTGCACTTCTATAATTAACTCTTCGTTGAAAGTTCTTAGTTCATGTTCAGCTCTCGCTTCGACTGAAAAGGCCTCCATTTTTTAATTTGTTGTTATCGAAACTCGAAAGTAAATGATGACGTGGCAGAAGCGAGCAATGTGATTGGTGGTTCGTTTGTTTCGTGCGGAAGAAAGTCGGACGAGTTCAAAGTCACGCGTATCGTTCGCATGAGTCGTCCGACTAGTTCGTGAAAGATGTTAAGTTGTCGCTTGAAATCCGTGTAGATGTGTTTGAGCCGTTAGTATATAAAATACAGCGCACTTTCCGTCTGTTTGTTTGTCTGATTGTTACTCCATAACTTCTGAACCAGGTAACCCCCGAGGCTGAAATTTTGCACAGATGACCTCGAAAACTCGGAGAGTGTCTTAAGCTAGGTCCCGTTCACGTCCGACCTCCTGTTGGCCTCCTACGCTCTTCTAATCGATATTCAGATGCCAACAATATCGAAAAAATAGGAGATATCTCACCAACAATACGAACGGACCAACAAAGCAAGGCAAAGTTTGTGCCAACAATCGGCAAGTTGTCTTTTTATCAACAATCGGCTGTTTGTGTTTCTATGTTGCGTCAACAAGGGCTGATATTAAATGCTTGCTTTAAGGAGGCTTTAAGTTTTAAGGGGATTAATAATAATAAGGACTCAAGTTAGGCGGATGCCCCAAGCGGTAAAAATTTTGTGGTCCTTAAACTGAAATTAAGAGTCTCAATTTTGGAGCCCTCAAAATTTATTTCTATTTGATTTTAATAATTAAAGCTTCCAACGGATAGTCCCTTCGCTCTGTGTTGTATTGATTAAGTTATTATTTAACCATTTTGGAGTTATAATTTAATTTTATGAGATTGATCTGTTTAACTACAATTGTAATTATCCCGGGCAACGTCGGGTACTCTGCTAGTATAAAATAAAATTCAGTAAAATGTCATATTGCTCCTTCAAATATACAAATCTTTCATTTAAATCTCTCCTACTGCCGTTAACAGCACTACAAATAAATAACTGGACCCAAACGGGAAATAACGAATATATTATAAATAAATACATTAAAAGAAAAAAAACGCTAAAAGAATTATCTTGACAACCAATAACTTTCCTTTTTACTCATACGACAATTAACATTGTTTACACAAAAAAACTAAAATAAGCAAACATAATATATCCAGCAAGGATCGACGCTTAACATAAAAAAATAAACAAGGCTCTCGTCGGACCCATGTGACACCCAGACAAAATAAAACACTGACATGGAATGTCACAATGGTGCCTACATCGAATACGTTATTGATGTTTTGAGAGGAGTTGGATGCAGTGTGATTCAACCTGAACTCGTAATGCGCTGTTGGAGCTGAGGCTGATGGTGTTGCCTCAGCGGACGCCTAATCATGAGGTCTTAAAATCTAGGCGTCCAGGCGCACATGCTGTAAGTGGCAGGCAGCCCCAACCTGAACTCGTAATGCATTATCACATGTAATTCGTATGAAGTCATGACTATCTTCGCTTGGGTTCAAACGTTATTATATATCATCGCAGACATGCAAATTTCAGGCAGCTGGTCGCTGATAGGCTTATCTCTGGGAATGTACCACTTTGTTATGGGTACTTGCTACTAAACGTGGAAACTGTGCTGAAGCGCGGAACCCAACTCGAAATCCGACATTTGAGATGCAACGACCTGATAATTTGAGATTTCTGGTTTGATTGGTGTTCCAAATGGTTAATATAATAATTATGGTTTCTGACTTTGAATTGTAGACAATAAAAACATCGCCGTTGGCCAGAGGACGATACAGAGCTCCGAAATCTCGCCTTCCAGTCTGGCCGTCGACAGCGTCGCCAAAATACCTAAAAATTTCGAAGAGATTCGAAAACTCTGTGCGGTTACAAGTACAAATTTAGCATTATATCTTCAAACATACAATCGGAACATTATATCTTCACTTAGTTGAATAAAAATAATCTACATATTTATATTAAAGAGAAGATAATTTCCCTCATTATTTTTTCTAATAATTTTACAGTTATATAAATTGTGATAAAAATAAACAAATTCCATTTTCCCTCTTATTTATATGAAAAGCCAATTTATTGTGTTTTCTATATTTTCTATTATAGCATCAGAATTGTATCCATGGTGGGAAATGCAGTTTGATTCTTATCACATTGTTTACTCCGTCGGCATTTTCTATCGAGAAGCGAACCAAAAAGGTGAGACTAACTCTAAAACATGTATGCATTGCTACATAAAAACTGTATTAAAACTTATCACAATTTTATATGTTGATTACTTCTATCTTTTAAAGGCATCACTAGGACTATTTATTTTTGCTGGTACCTTAACTTAAAAGATGAAATAGCAGGAGACATTTGGAACGGTGTAGGAAATAAATTTATTAGAAACAATAAAAAATTCAAAACAAAACAAAACGATTTTTCAAGAGACAATAATTTTAGTTGGACTTTTCTTCTAACGTAAATAAAAGTGAGATTTTTCTTTTACGAAGATTTACTTTTATGATCAGATTTGAACAGTAGGAGTGATTAACCCAATTCACAACGATCCCACAACGAATACCGAATGAATGGAAGTTTAGCTGCAGAAACAAACATCTTACAATGTTAAGTGCACCCTCTGCCGAAACTAACGTCATAGACAGAAAGAGCAGGCCAGGAAAGGAAAGAAAACTACTTTCCTGGCGGCAGAGGGTGATCTGAACGGCAGAAAAAAATTCAGATTGTTGCAATGCTAAACGCATGGAAAATGAATAGGACCATTAAACCAATGGTACTTTCATTTACAAAAGCTCCAGATTATTCCAAAAACAATTTTATTTAATGAAATTGAGTTATTTACTCCACATGAATTTCCATAATCTATGCATTAACCAACAATATCAGATGTGGGTACACATCTTTACTACTGCTTACGCATTAGGTCTTGTATATATTACATTTATGTATTATTCCTTAAGCAAGTATATTTGTCACTGTTGATTTATGGAAATCACTGATTGAATGGTCCTATTCATTCCATGCATTTAGCATTACAACAGTCTGATTTTTTTTTCTGCCGTTCTAATCATTCTCTGTTGCCAGAAAAGTAGTTTCCTTTCCTTTCCTGACCTGCTCTTTCTGTCTATGATGTTAGTTTCGGAAAAGGGTACAGCAAAAGTTTTACATTCATTGTTAGCTGTGGAAAATTCACTCAATTGTATACTTAGAATTAGCGTGTGCAAAACTTCTTTGCCTAAGAAATACTGTCCATATAATAACACACTAGCAAGGCAAGTTTCATAATTCACAATCAAATCACATATATTTGGCAGAAAAAATGGCATTATTTGCTAAGAAAATTCTCAGATTTGAACAGTCCCTGTATACTAATTGGGGCGGATGTATGACTGAATTAGGATTTGAGACAGCTTGACAGGGTCCGGAAGGACTGGAAACTGCATTGACGCAGATTTTTTGCTTAGCAATGGTATGTTTTTTCCATGGCGGATGATCTATACATTTCACTTGATCCGTAATGCTCTCTTTGCTCCAACAGAATGACTCCTGATAAGCACGAACAAGAGAGAATGCATTATACATTAATTGTAGAGTTCTGGAATCAAATGTTTTTTAATGGAGATTCTTTACCTTTTTTTAATGTAACCGATCCGAATATTGAAATTTCTTTTCCGACAAGGTATCCGAAAAAGAATTGCTAATATTCAGGGAACAGCCATTTGACAAATGAATGCAAGTTGACGTGCCCGAACATATGATGTCAAGTGTCAAAAGTCACGTCTCTTTTATTGATTGTGAATGAAGAGAGGATAATATGCGAAATGCGACGGCCTAGCTGAACACCATTCCAGCAGATGCGTCCCAGAACTGCTTTCAACAATGGCGGGACCGCAGGGAAAAGTGTGTCCATTAGCAAGGGGATTACTTTGAAGAAAATTAGGGTAAATGTCTAGTATATGAATATTTGTTGACCAAAGATTCGATACGTTTTGAACACACCTCGTATATCTACAATCGAATATTATTTGATCGGACGCTAAGTGGCACAACATCGAATCATCATAAATAGGCGCTAAGCAGGTGAAAATATTCATTTGTGTGCGCCTGTGGCTTGCTTATTTTTATTCATATATTTGCAATGATCCTAAATTGAAAACATTATTAAAAACTTTATTAATTAAAGAAATTTAAAATTATTACAATCTCAGCATTCCTAATGTAACAATAAAAATTGAGCAACAAAGGTTTTATTATTATTATTAAGCTTTCTTTTCATTATTCCAGATCCTCAGCGCTCACTCCAAGTACGAGTAGGTAACGAAAGCATCACTTTCAACCCCAATGTGAAGATATTCGACTTGAATCCACTCTGTGCTGAATTCGGCGAAGAATACATCCCTAAGACTTTCATGAAAATGGTTTGTGAGACTCCTCTCACCGGTCTTTATCTGACAGTTCAAATGTTGCCCTCGTGTGGCTACAGAAGATGTGCATTAAGTAAAGCCCCCCTCATCCTCTGCGAAGTCGCCGTGTTTGGCTTACGTCAAGTTACCTAAGACAATAACAGCGCATCTCGAAAACTTTGTGTTTCAATAACGATTCACATTAACAGATAATAAAATATGTTGATGTGCTTTTAATTTCATATTTATTTAATAGTTATTAAACATTTTTTCGTAGAATTAATCCTCTGTATCCCCTCCTATGAACACTGGAAAAACAGATTATTCTTAATAGTTCTGCAATTTTTCGATTACCAAAGTCAAAATAAGTACTAATGTACAATTTAAAGGCACCGACATCATATCCCCCCCCCCCCCCAAAAAAATATTAATTCAATAAAAATGGTAAGAACTTATAAATAATAGACAGAGCAGTACATTTTCGTTTCATAACCATCACATTTGACTACAGCTCAAAAAATCTTTACTTAAAACTTACAGTACAAAACTAGATTTGATAGTAAAGAAAGCTGCGGTCACAAGAAGTCGAAAGTGGCTCTTGGTTGTATAGAGTCAAAGATATTCAGCCAATCATAATGGTTGCGCATTTCGATCGCCATGCGATCTTCTTCAGCAAATGTGTATGCAAATGTCACAGACCTAACACATTGCAATGTAAGGGGCTTCTCAAAAGAAACATGTTTTTGTTCAAAAGAAAAAAAAGACTATTGAAGCTACATACAAATGCTTTAATGAGTAGCGGTACAAAGCACTTAAAAGAAACTCCTGAAAATATTATTCACGAAAACATAATAGAAATAAAAATATTCAAAAAATGAAATTTTGCGTGTCTCAAAAGTTTAAAGAATTACCCTCAGATACTGAATGGAGACGTCCAATATGTAAATTTGCGAGTGACAGGGTATTAATCTGTTGCAGAGTTAGTCATTTTTTTCAAAGAAAGCTTTTCTTCCACTCACAATTGACCTACGACAATGCCTCGCCAATCTCAATTCACAACCGATTATGAGAAGTATTAAAAATAATAAAATACTTTTTTATGAAATCTGGTGATTGAAATCTGGTGATTGAAAGCCAACAGACTATCTGTTGCTGATATTGTCACAATTACTGGAAGATCTACTGCAGGGGTTTATAATGTTTTGAAGAGGAATTCATCGTTCCACCAAAAACCACGATCTGGTCGTCCCAAAGTTAACTCGACTCGCGATGACAGACGCATTATACGACTGGCAGCCACACAAAATATTTCTATTCGCCAGATACAAGACGTGACTAGGTTACACATATCGAAAGACACTGTACACCGGCGAATAATTGCGAGTGGACATGTTTTCTCCAAATAAGACGAAGAAACCGCCTCTGACTGCCAAGCGCATTCAAGAAAGGCTGCGTTGGGCCTGGAAAGACGAATAGATGTCGGTGTTGTTCAGTGTTGAAAAGAAGTGGAACTTGGATGGTCCTGATGGGTGGGCATCATACAGGCACGACCTACGACAGGAACCGAAGACCTTTTACTCAAGACAACAAGGACGTGGTTCTGTCAAGGCTTGGGGCGACTTCGCATTCAACGGTACCACCAATTTGGCTTTCATCAGTGGAAGAGAAAATTTGCTGACATACAAAGAAACCCTTACACAGTATCTGTTACCCCTCTGTGATCATTAGTGTGGCCTGGAATTCGTGTTCCAGCAGGATATCGCTAGCATCCATACTACACGATCAACAATGGAGTGGTTCAGAAAACAAAATATTTACGTTATGACGTGGCCCAAGAAGCCCAGACTTGAACCCTATAGAGAATCTATGGGGAATCATGTCTCGTGCAGTTTATGCCAGGTTTATGCCGGCGGACGTCAATTTTCTTCGACTGATGAATTGAAAAGAGCAATTGAAAATGCATGGTACAATGTAAGACCAGAAACATTGTTCAACCTCATAAACTCAATGCCGAACAGAGTATTTAAAACACTCAAGGCAAATGGTCGTTCAATTTCAGCTGTTGTGTAATTCTTGCAGTGTTTTTTCAGTCGTTCTTTAAACTTTTGAGACACGCAAAATTTCATTTTGTTGAATATTTTTATTTCTATTATGTTTTCGTGAATAATTTTTTCAGGAGTTTCTTTTAAGTGCTTTGTACAGCCATTAATTAAAGCATTTGTATGTACTTTCAATAGTCTTTTTTCTTTTGAACAAAAACATGTTTCTTTAGACTTTTGAGACGCACCTTACGTGCGTGTTTACAACTGTAAGGTAGTGGAGTCTGTTTCTTTAGTATAAATGCATGCTGAAGAAGATGGCATGGCGGTCGAAATGCGTATGCATGAATAAAAGGTCACATGTAGAAAAGTGAAAATATATGTCTGTTTCGTCGCTGTTGGCTCAATACGAGTGAAGTTCTGAAAATGCTAACATGGAGCGAAGGTCTAGAGTTCCACGGTCAGGATAATTAGCACTTGCATAATTGGAGATTTATTGTCTTGCTCAAAGCATTGAAAGCTTATCAAAAAAAAAAAAAGTTTTCTAAAAAAATTTAAAGCAGTTACTCTAAAAACTCATGAGAAAACACCAGAAAACAATGAGAGATTACTCAAGTTTTTTCATTTCTCCATTTCCTTTGGCCTATAATACAAGATGTAACTTAAATGTTGGACGCTGCTTGGAGGTCAAAGTAAGACGAAAATGTTAAGAAATAAAAAAATTAAACTGGAGCTCACTCCAAACATCAAGTAATTAATATTATTGGATGAAAAAATTCTGCGGCCTGGATTCGAACCAGGATTCAATTGGAAGGACAGCCCCGTGCGGCCTAATAGTGCGAACATAGCATGCCTGTGTTTCAGAAACCCGGTTAATGACGTCATATCCCGGTTGGCACCAAGTGTACGATTACATTCTGTAATCTCGCTAACGGTAAGATTTGACGCCCGCGGAACATAGAGAAAGGAAGTAAAAAACTTCTTCCTTTCTCTATGCCGCGGAAGCCAGTTGCTATGCAGTTGTAATGATATCAATACAACTTCTTGGAAGTTGATCGGCCTCGATGGGTCAGTGGTTGCGTGATCGCCTCTGATGCCCGAGGAGGACGCGGGTTCGACCCCGGCCGAGGACGACGAGGATTTTTTCAGGGGGAAAATCTGAGATCAACGCTCTTCCTTCGGAAAGGAAGTAAAGCCGTCGGTCCCGTGTAGTCGTTTGCCGGCTGCACGTTAAAGAGCCCTTGCGAGGCAAAATTTGCGGCCCCTATAACGCCGTCCTGAAATGACCATGGCAGTTGAAAAGGACGTTAATACCAAACTAACCAAACCAAATCTTGGAAGTTCTATTGATATCATTGCTCTCACCACGGAGCTAGGGAGAAGAACAGAGGCGACACTCGATGACGTTTTCCGAAAACGGATTAGAGCGACATTTGGTGCATTGGAATCAACTGAATGAACCGGAAATGAAAGTTGTTCGTATTTTACCACAGAATAAGAGACTTTACTTTATATATGACGTCATTTCTGGTTTTTCTTTGGTTAATAAGAACGAGATAGTTCGAGAATAATTTCAAAGCACGGAGAATGTTCATCGTCTGTTGGCGAAAATTCCGGAATGAATTTTAAACTATTTAAAGGCTTCGCTGATGATGGGAGGAATCAATATCACAGAAAAGTTAATTGTGTTTTGGAATTCCTGTGCTGTTAAATGGTGCAGCAATAATAATGCTAAAAAAATAAAAATAAAAAGGACAATTAATTCTGCATTAAGGACTGTGTTGCATTATGGGAAATTAATATGTTTCGCTCCAAGCCCCTGTTGTCACTACGGTCTACTGGATGTACGATTTTTTTGAATAGGTTTCTGCTTGACTGTGGTCAAAAACCCTCACCGGTGAGAGAATGATGACGTAATTTCTCACTGGGCTAACCGTCTTTTTCTCGGTGAGGACGGTTACACTATAGTGGCTAGAAGAAGTTTTTCTTCTAGCCACTATAGTTACACTAACTGGTTAGGCATAACAGCACTAACTGGCGTTTTTGACCGCGTTAAAATGACGTCACAGTTTTCTCACCGGGATTTCTGACCGACCAATCGCTAACTCTTCTCACCAGTGAGAGTGTCGTTTCTGTATTACTCTCTTTTTCTGTCTCACCGCCATCTGTTGACACAATTGCGAGAGAAAAAATCATAGAAAACACCATTTCGCTTGGTAACCGTTATTTTCCTTGAAAGCAGTGCGAACGGAGAATGCTTGATTAGCTAACCACGCTAAGGTAACCGTGAGCTACTGACCGTGATTAGCTCACAGTGCCAACATAGTTAACCAACTCTTAACCGAACTGTAAACCGTTCTGGCTGATCGTGATCAAGAGTTAACCGTGGTTACTAACCGTGATTAAGGCGTAGTGCGAACATGGCATTAGCAAGACCTTGAGACCATGAATACTCTAGAGGGTGTTTACGAGATCAGTGTATAAATTTTAGGCGTGGTAAAAGACCTTATTTTGAATATATTTTGCCAACAAAATGGGAGTTTGCAAATGAATCAAACATAGTTACAACGACTCTCTGAGACTTCCTCATAAAATTGTCTCTTTCGTTAATATATTTCCAGAAAACTGAGGAATTAGAAAACCTGATACTGATGGTAACAACATTTTTAATAACCAAATACTACATGTTTAAATTACAAAAGGTGTTCAAATTGTGTCATAAATTCAATGACAAGACGCTGTGAGCTGTGAGCCATGCATTGCTGCTCATGGCAACTATATTTTTCAGCGGAATCCCAGACCACAATCCACATTTTTCAATATACAACAATGACATTGAGACGTATGGAACTTAATGATGCTGCTAGATGGTGTACATGTTCAAGGACGGAAGAGGAAGGGATGCCCGAAAATCCGTTGGTTTTCAACCGTTGTCAAATATGAATGTGAGTCGGCTAGAACAACGTGCGTACGTAAAAATAGCAGTGCTTCGCTGTCAAAACGCAAGGGAATGTCACGCATAACTCGTAGAAGCTGCTAGAGATCGTGCTTTCTCCCATAAAGAACTCTTGCAAAGTGAATAGGAGCTTTCCAACCCGGACGAGTAGCAAGTACCGACCTGCTTCATACAGGATATCTACGACTGTTCGTTCCGATGTTGCTCGTACCGTGATCGCACAGTGCTTAGAAAACGACAGATGATGGTCTCTGCAGGAGTTGGCATCTGTGCATAAAATTGTATTACGGTAGATGAGTTTTTTCTATTTATACTCAATACTTACTGAGTAATCCATGTAATAGACATTATTGGTAACATACATTGTGTATTTTCATATATACCTATTATGAAATGTTTGTACGAGGGTTATTCGTAAAGATGGTCCGTTTTACAATAAAAACAAAACTACTATATATATTTTCAAAATTTTTTCTTTGTCAGATTCTATGTACCTTTCACTATCTTTGCACATAGTTTCCAAGTTTATTTAAGCACTTGTCATAGCGCTCAATATACTTACGCATGATCACTTCATAGAAGCTCAGTTTTCACTTGTTCATCGTCGCTGAAATGCAGGCTGCCGATTGTCTCCTTTAGATCCTGGAACAGATAGTAGCCATTGAACGCGAGTTCCGGACTGTAAGGCGAGTTGTTACAAAACAAAAGATCTGATTAGTTGGTAACAACTTGACCACCCGCTTTACAGTCCGGACCTCGCGTCCAGCGGCTACCACCTGTTCCAGGAGCTAAAGGCCACCTGCATTTCAGCGACGATGAACATGATTTTACTCACCGGCGGCAGCTTCTATGAAGTGATCATGCAGAAGTACATTGAGCGCTATGACAAATGCTTAAATAAACTTGGAAACTATGTGGAAAATAGTTAAAGGTACATAGAATCTGGTAAAGAAAAAAAATTTGAAAATATATATAGTAGTTTTGTTTTTATTGCAAAACGGACTTACTTTACGAATAACCCTCATTTAATAATATCGTTATAGTTACATTTGCCTGCAAAAATAATAGTTGCCATGTCTTTTTAAGTGACTTTCGTATTTTTAACATACACGAAGTTGTAAAATTATTTTTGGGACAACCTCTATTTATCAAGAGATAAAAGTTCCGATAAAGTGTCAGATAACGGACAATTTTCTTTAAAACTTCGTTGTGTTTATTACTGAAAATCTTGTCGTTAGAATTGCAGAAATATAAAACTTTTCCAATAGGATTTATATTCAAAAATTAATAAATAGCTGATAAATGATACAAAATATATAGTAATAAAAATATCTTTAAAATTCTATAACAGTAATGTAAAAAAAGTTTTGCCATAGTTAACTTATTGCTTATTTTATTATGCTCTCTTTGTTCGCCCGCTATAAAATTCGAATTTTATGGCTCATTTCAATATGTTTCACAACATTGTTCATCATTTTCGAAGTTTAGAAAACGTCGGTAAGTCTGTTTCATTAAAATGGTTTTGTCTCAATTTTTAAAATACGATTTGAGGCAAACAAATCGTTATTTAAAAACAAAATAAAATTTAAAAAAATTGACACATTTGGAAAAAGCATGATAGTTGACAACACTCTTTTTTGTTCGATTTTCATACTTGTAATGTCGAGAGTGATTAATTCTGAATATTCAATTAAATATTGGGGCTATTTCTGCAAAAGCATTAGTATAGACCCCACAAGAGAAATCCTCTGGTATGATCTCGAAAAATGTCAAGAGCACTGCCTTCAAAACCCAAACGAATGCAGAATAATGAGGTGAGCTCAGAGATACTTTCCATTTATTTAGTTTAAAAAATATATTAAAGAATGCTTATTGCTGCATAAGCGCATGTTTTCATAAAAGAAAAAATCTGAGACTAGAAATAAATTTTCTGAATGCAAAATATTAAAAATCTAACAAGAAGTCAATCTACCGGAAAAGAATAAAAAAAATAGATAATATAAAGTAATTGTCCTGTAAATGAAAACATGAAGATCTTATAGAAAAATACCAAATTATCCTTTGTCAACGTTTTCTTTACTCTTTGAATATGAGAAAGACAATCTGTATATTCTTAGCTGTATACTTTCGTGAGCGTGATTTGCAAATTTGCAATTTCGGTAATGTCAATTGATACAACAATATCCAGAAATATATGTCCAAATGGTATTAACATCGGTTTGATGAATTCTTAATGCAGAAAACAAACTGATTAATTATGTATGAGAATTACTTCATGATAAACATTATGTGCTGAATTAAATTGGTTTGAAATTATTATACATTAAATTGGTTTGAAATAGCAATTTAATCGTTGTTCCCCTTTAATATAGCAATTTTTATCATTTAGCTTTCAATACACCCGATACGTTGGATTCATGTGGATCACGTAAATGTTATAGATTCTCTTAAATCTTATACAGGGTGATCCAAAAGTCAGTTCACCCAAAATGAAAACCATTAAACCTACCAATGTCAAATTTGCAATGGATATTCTTGAAATTTACAGTAAATGTTCAAAGTGGCCCCTATTATCCTGCTTGCACAAACGAACGCGATGGCACATATTCTTGGAAATGCATTGCACCACTGTCAATGCCGAACCTTATTGCAACACATTCGAACAATTTATAGAGCAGTTAGATTATACTGAATGCAGACAAGGTTATTAACAACGGGACGGAGCTACAGCTCACACTGCCAGGATCTCAATGGAACGAATGTGTGCAATCTGTTTTTGAGAATAGAGTAATTTCGAAGGAAATTTGGCCACCTCGTTCACCGGACCGACTTCCCCGGATTATTTCCTGTGGGGCTATATAAAAGGTCGGATGTATGGCATCAATTCATACTCTAGACGAACTGAAAGCAAACATTCGCTCAGAAATCAACGTCATTCCGGAGGACATGCAGCATGTCCAACGCGTTTCCGAGAATACGTGTCGCGTTCCTTTGTGCAAGCAAGAGAATGGGACCACTTTGAACATTTACTATAGGGTCAGTCTGTGTCGCATTGATTGTGAGAGACTAGCTGCAAATTTGACGTTGGTATATTAAATGGTTTTCATTTTATACAGTTGCCCCCGAAATTATTCATGCCCCTCCAAAAAATGTTGAAAAGATTGATTTTTAAAAATACGAAACGATATTATTGAAAACCTTTTAGTAATATTACAAACACTAATAAATGCCAATTAAATGAGCACAAGTTTATTCATTTATAACATACATAACAATAAAAACTTCAAGTATTTAAAAAACAGATGGTGCCAAAATTATTCATATACGGAACATTAATTTGTAAAATTTTACAAAATAATTTGAATAGATTTGAATAGTTGACGGTGATTGGTTGTGGAAGTGGTGTGATACAAAGAAGAATTCTAGAAACAAATTAAAAAGGTATAAATAGCTAAAACAAAGCCAGGCAGACATCATTGACACAACCAAACATGGTTAAAACAAAAGAATTGTCAGAGAGTGTGAGGAAAACAATAATTGATTTCCACAAAAATGGACTGGGTTATAAAAGAATTGCAGAACGACTTCAAATCCCTGTAACAACAGTTGCATCCATTGTGAAAAAATTTAAAGCCTTCAGGAAACCAAAATTGAGTGACAGAAACATCAGGAAACTTGTGAAGGAATGTAACAGTAATCCCAGAGCAAACACTAGCAATCATTACAGTCAATTGGGATCGATGTATCTAAAACCACAATTCGTCGCATTCTTCATAAAAATGGTTTGACTGGGAGGGTTCCACGTAAAACCCCTTTACTGAACCTCAAGCGCAAAAAACAACGATTGGAATATGCCCAACAGCATATTGATGATACAGAGAAGGATTGAGTCGCATTGTATGGTCAGATGAAACAAAGCTGGAATTATTTGGCCATAATGATAAGCGATATGTTTGGCGCAAAAGGAATGAAGCCCATGTGGAAAAGAACACCATCCCAACTGTCAAACATGGAGGTGGCTCAATAATGTTTTGGGGCTGTTTTGCTGCATCTGGCACTGGAGCTTTGGTTAAAATTAACGGAATTATGAATTCTCAGGTGTATCAGGAAATATTGAATACACATTTGAAGACCTCAGCTCGAAAACTACACCTTGGACGACACTGGACGTTTCAACAAGACAACGACCCAAAACATACATTAAACTCAACAACAGCATGGCTTGAAAAAAATAAAATTAAAGTTTTGAAATGGCCCGCACAATCGCCGGATCTTAATCCGATCGAGAATCTTTGGATTGAATTGAAGCGAAACGTGTGCACTCGTCATCCTAAGAATCTTCAGGAATTAGAAACATTTGCAATGGAAGAATGGGCAAAAATCCCACTAGATACCTGTAATAAACTAATCAAAGGTTATAGACAACGCCTACTCGCAGTGATTTCAGCAAAAGGGGGAGCTACTAAATACTAACGCTCAGTGTATGAATAATTTTGGCACCATCTGTTTTCTAAATACTTGATTTTTTTTTGTTATGTATGTTATAAATGAATAAACTTGTGCTCATTTAATTAGTATTTATTAGTGTTTGTAATATTACTAAAAGATTTTCAATAATATCGTTTCGTATTTTTAAAAAGCAATCTTTTCAACATTTTTCGGAGGGGTATGAATAATTTCGGAGGCAACTGTATATCACCTTTTTTCAATTTTCTTATAAATCTAATAAAAGTCATTGTTGCCCATATCATTGCAATGAATTACATGGACGGATGTGAAAGTGGGTTAGAAAAAGTAATCCATGTCCTTTATCAATAGCAAGTCATGCAAGCCTCTTAATTGATATTTAACGATCTGGGAATTTTCAAATACTTTTGTTTGGTATTAACGTCCTTTTAAACGGCCATGGTCATTTCAGGACGGCGTTATAGGGGCCAAAAATTTTGCCTCGCAAGGGTTCTTTTACGTGCAGTCGGCAAACGACTACATGGGATCAACGGCTTTACTTCCCTTCCGAAGGAAGTGCGTGATCTCAGGACCCCTCCCTGAAAAAATCCTCGTCGTCCTCGGCCGGGGTCGAACCCGCGTCCTCGAAATAAATATTGTGTATTTGGGTTATATCATATGAGTATTGTGTATAGATTGTGTGTGGGTTTTATTTATTTTAGCATTGCTTTTTAAATATTGACTTTTTTTCTAGCTTTGATGAAAACAACATTTGCCAATTCTTTGATACGCTAACGTTACGAGTGATCTCCATGTGCACGAAAGGTTTAGGACCGACTGCTTTGGCGAAATTTTATATTCGGGTATATTTAACTAATTTTAATTGTACTAAAATTCATTTTCTATGTGTTTTCATGTAAATGTTTTAATTTCGGTCAGTTTTTGCTTAAATAGTATGTAAGAAGTTGATTAATTTCTATTTCCACAGCCTACTATTATCTATATAGTAGGCTGTGCTATTTCTCTCTCAGCTGTTTAAATATTTAAAGAATTTATTGGGCAATGTAATAGAAACAATTCTTAATAAAAAAACCCTTTATTAATATGCTGTAGGTCTATTGCTGGCGTATAACATTGCCTGCGAATTTGCCGATGAATGAAAGCAATGGAGACTGACACTACTGGAATTTTACTTTTTTGCTGAGATGTTGTACGCGGTTAAGATTTGCATGATCTTAAATCTTGTTTTCCCCATGATGTTGAGCTCAAATGATTGCACAGATTTAGGGAACATATTTAACGTCGTCTTCTTGCTCCTGGGCATGGCCAGCAGCAAGGACGTAGGTACCGTCATCCTGAAAATCATTGGGTGAAAAATGATTTGCTCAAACTTTTTTCAGTACTTTTCCGTTTTCAAAGTGATATTGGGCTTCAGCAATATGGCTGGCCAAATTATGACTAAACCTCTACCTTGATTCACCGTTTTCTCCGTTTTCTTCTCCGTTTTCTCTGGGTTATCAGCAATCGTAGGCAACACCTCCAAGAAAAAAAGCCAAACAACTGAAACGTCATCATAAGTCGACCAAATTTAGGCTTTATTATTGTATTATTGGTAGAAATACCATTAACAATAGTCGGCCATGGGAATTCTGTTTATGAAGCTCCCTTCACACTGTTTTGGTTCAAATGATATATAACGAACATATAGATCGAGCTCTGTAATTATTCTTGTGGCAGTTACCGTCTTAGATAGCACAACCTTTTTTATTACAGTTTGTCTCTGGAGTTCATCTTGCACATTTGTCCGCTATCGAAGTTTAGCTTAAGATATTTTACAATGTTCTTATGACTTTCGATACCACAGCCACACGTATATACATTGAAGGCTTGTATTACGGATGAACGGCTAGACGGATACTACCAATTTGCTCTCTTTAGAATATCTAATATCATGTGCAATCACCATATTAGCATGATGTTCCAGGTAAAAAAAAAAAAAAAAAAAAGATTTACGCTAGAAACGAACACCAGAGTAATTATTGGTGCATAATATTTTAATATTTTATGTGAAGGCGGGGGGGGGGGGGGGATGGAAGTAATGTTATTAGCATTAATTCTAATTAGCATCAGGTGCGATTAGCAAGTCTCGTTGCTATTATGCTTTTCAACCCCTGCAGTCGTTAACTTGACACTATTATTTTTTTAATATGAATAGTTTTATTAATATTTCAACACTGTAATAATAAGCATTGAAATTAGTTGCATAAATGTCATTCCTTAATAGACTCAAATCATTCCCAGGAAAAATGTGAATCTTTTAAAATTAAATTTTTCCCTCTATCTTGTCTGTAAATATTTGGATTTAGTCTCTTCCAGAATGTACTGAATCAAATTATTAATTTTAATAAATTATTAAAATTATCTAGATTGCATGTCCGTCTTGATGCTGTAAGCAGTTGAGTTTAATTTTATACTTGTATTCAATATTAATATAATTAAAAAGATTCACAATTAAAATATGTTCAAATTATATAATTATAGCGTTTATTTTCTTCAATGCTAATTTTTTCCCAATGTTAAGATTATTTTTACTTTATCATAGGTAAAAGAAAATGAAGAACTGAATCCATGTAAGTAAAACTTTTTAACAAATATCAAATAATTCATCGAGACAAAATTTGCAATACTTTTATAGGAGCCTTTAGTGATATATTAGTCCCGTAACATCAACAGTACTAGAAATAAATGTAAAATAAGTGTCTCGTTTATGCGGCTTGGCTTTAATATTTGTATAAATCTGTGATAAAACATGTTTGCAAGCAACAAACGAGACAACTACATAATGTAATGCAATACGGTTTATTGCAAGTACCGCCAACATATCCCTTATAGAGAGATTTCAGAATCAAAGTATTTATTTTCAGAAATTCGTATTTTGTAATAAAAATATCAATCTATTACTTTTCAAATACGAATCTTATTACAACAAATTGTGCATTGCAATTTTGTATATTTTGAGTGTAAATAAAGTTATATAACAAATTGAGTCAGTACATAATGATATCTTCCAAGGCATTGTTTATCAACGATATATTTTTAGATGATAATGTTGCTGCATATAAACGAGTGCAGAGGCAAGAACACAAGCCAGTTGCTACCACGCAAGGCAATCTTTGTTTTGAAAATCCACAATTAAAGGACTTCGTCGACGGAATAGTGAGATATGATATTGATGTCTTTAGAGGAGAAAAATGCGAAATTTGGGGTAAATAGAAAAAGAAATTTCTTAAACAATCTTATTAAGAAATAAAATGAAAACTGGTTACATTTGTTAATTCGTTTCTAAGTATTTTCTTTTCTCATAGGTCTTTGTGGCATGATTTTGATCATTTATTTCATCCTTAATATTCATGATTAATATTTAATGATTTCAAACGTCTGTCCAATTATTAAATGTTGTTTTGTTTTCTTTTTTATGATAAAAACTCAGCCCATTACTTCGACGAACGGCCCTGGGTGAATGTAGATCTTGGCCTTGTTTATACGGTAGAAGAAATTGTATTGTACAATATCGGAAAAGGATTTGAAAGTAAAACTTTATTCCTTTTAATAACGTTAAAGAAAGTTAGCTTAATTAAACATAATTTGTTATGAAATTTTGTTATATAGACTACTGAAAATTCATTGCTCTAAAATCTCGCTCAAACACAGGTGGTGGGGAAAAATCCATGATTTTCAAAAATTCCGTGCTGATACTGAGAGTTTCACTAAAATAACAGAATTTTATTTCTATGTAACCTCATTTATTTCCATCTCTTACTGTAATGAGCTGTCATTTAATTTGGTGAATAGATTGAGACGAGCCTATGATTTGGCTTGTGAATTGCTGCTTCTGGAGACACGTGAAAAGCTTTGAGTCCTCTTTTACTGAAGAATTACAGCATCGTATTGGAAGTGCCTTTCAGGAAATATCAATTAACAGGAATTCTTAAAAGGTTTCGCAGACCAATGCGAAGATGACTATAAATCTGCGTACATTTGCAAAGGCAGCATTTTGAACATCATCTTGAATATACTGTAATATATAACATCCGCGGCTTTTAAATAATTTTACAAAAAAACCTGAATTATTTTATGTTTAATAAAATGCAATTACTGTATATTTTTTGGATTTTCTTTGCTAAATTATACCTCCATATTCAATACCAAAACGGGAGCGAAAATTTGTTATTTAGTAAACGGGTTCATTTGTGTCGATTTTTTTTTCTTATTTTCTATATACTGTTCATCTATTTGACCACCACCTTCTTGAAACATCCACAGTTAATAAATACAGAGTTAACAAAAATTCTACCTGTTCATATCATATCATGATGTGTGACGATATGAAACAATTTTACCTGATCTTCGAGCATAAAAATAGTAAACACAGGGTGATTATAATTAAAGTTTAAGTTTCAAAACGCTATAAAGAAAGAACCACTTAGTAGAATGAAGTCCAAATGGAACGGAATGTTATTGAAGAAGGGGTAAAGCTTATGGCATAAGAAAATAAAGTAGGTCCAAATTTTAGTAACAGATGGCGCTGTAAACGTCAGAATATGTAAATGAAAATACCTGTCAAGCGCACGACTCATTTCATTTGTTACAAAAACGCCGGGTACACGGCTTTTCCTCATTTCGCGTCCGAGAAGTTCGCCATGGGTGTGTCATTGAAGGACCGCGCTCTGCTTGTAAAGCTTTTTTACAAGAACAATGACTCCGCACCAGTAGCTCTGCATAAGTTCAGAACACGCAATTTAAAAAACCGATTTGATGGATGCTTTGCACATTGAACAGTACAGTTGGTTTAACGTGTAACTTACACCTTAGCCTTTGTTTTACGATTCATTTGTCATTTGTAGTCGAAATTCTGACGCTTACAGCGCCATCTGTTGCTAAAATTTGGACCTACTTTTTTTTCTTATGCCATAAGCTTTCCCCCCTTCTTCAATAACATTACGTTCCAATTGGACGTCATTCTACTAACAAGGGAACCCCAGATAGCCTTTTTTGCGCGCAAGCACACCGTGGAAGCGATAGCGTTGCGCAGCAGTAAAGCTCCCCGGAAGTGCGCAGAGTTCAAAAAACATGGCGGAAAGAGGGGAAGCAAACTTGTTAGTGCGGCGATCGCCAAAGAATTGCAGTTAGAGCACTGTTATTAACCATAAAACCTTAATTTTGCTGTACAATTATTCGTCTCGAAATAATTTATTAGATGAGATATTAATCCATGAATACTATTTTTATTTATAAATTATAAAGCACCGCGATACATACCCCCTCACCAACGCAACGTATTACTAGACGTGTCCCCATGTTTGATTACCGAATTACTTAATAAAATAAAATAATAAATTAAGGAAATGGTTATTAATTACTTTAGACATTTTTTACTGGAAGGCAATTAGCTAATTGTAATAATCTATTTTAAAAACTAAGTTTGTTTAGAAATTTGAGTAGCCGTTCAATTGCCTTCTGCTGCTGTCTATTTCATCTGAAGCGGATTCGTGCTTATTGCTGTGAGTAGTGGAAGAAAGAAGTTCCGTTAAGCGCATGAATACACCGCTTTAACAATGGAGTCCTATGTGTGCTCAAATTTTTTCGTTTTCGTGGTTTATTTTGAAAGAAACAAAAATCCGCACTCTCTTATTTTGTAAGCATCTATTGTAGCTTCAATTGAGTAACATATTTCAATTTGGTGGAAATCTGTGACATACATGTTCGAGGGATTCCCTTGTAAGTTGTTCTTTTTTATAGCGTTTTGAAACTTAAACTTTAATTATAATCACCCTGTACATTATTTGATACATTCTTTTAAATAACGAAACCGAGAGTCTGTGGAAAACAGCAATATTAAGGAAGAGGTTGGTTCTTTTCCTTAATCTCAAAGCTTTTGATACTATGTGAGTGACAGTTCTAATTTTCAAGAACAGGAAGGGAGGAAAGAGGCTTAAAAATTTTCAAGTATAGATCGAATAGAAACGAAGTTTAGACATACAAGAGAAAATTTAGGGAGCAAAGCATAGAATTAAGAAAAATACAAAATAAACTCAGAGTTTTGCAGATAGTGGGTGATTTATTTCAAATATAAATGCTCTTAAAATTAACTTCTCAGGTTTACTGCACGACATAGAAATACGAGTTGGGATGGTGGATTTCGGCGACAGACCAACATCAGACCAATATCTTAAAAAGTCAGAGACTGAACTGTGTGCATCGGCCTTGAGAAGATTAGTGGCAGCAGGTCCGAACGTATTCATATGCCATTCCTCGCCTTCAGGAAGATACGTTACCGTCGAAATAGTAAACGACTGCAGTTTTCCTGGGTGTAAATATAATTTCAATAAACTTGTATTAGCCGAGATTGAAGTTTGGGCATATCATCCACGTAAGCGTTTCTAATATTAATATTATACGATAATTTTTTACATGAATTTCTATGTAAAGAATATCACTGTTACAACAATCATCTAATAATATTTAAATAAAGAAATACATAAAAAATATTTTTTCAGAAAGGAATGTTGCATTTTTGAAGCCTGTTAGAGCCACAGGCAACAACCAAGCAGCTCAAGAAGATAAGGATCGAATAGTGGATGGATTGAAAAGTGTCTGGGCGCATTATCTTGGAAGTCTAAACCTTGCTAACTTCAATTACATTGGTATATTACTAATTCTCAATGACATTTCAGAAAAGTAACGAAAGATCTGCTTAATTTATAGGTTGTAACTTCTATAGTAATATGAATGAGCCTTGATTAAAAATAATATCTTAGTATCTCAGTCTCGTTAACTGATTACGTAAGTACAGAGGCTCATTTCAGTTATTCTCAGTCGACTTTCTCCTCATCCCTTACGTGACTTTAAAGAACAGTTGATTCCCGTCTATCTATTATGCGAAGTGGCATTCAAATGAGATATCGATGTGAAAACGTTTGCTATTTCAAACAAAACGACCAAACCAATTGCGGATTTCTGGGGAAACCTTTGCGATGCAGGATTTAGTATCTCTGTCAAAATAAAGTTGCAAAAACGCAGGAATCGTTTTATCTAAAAGGATGTTGGTAATTGCAGATTTAAAGAAATGTGGTGTTCTGCTAAGTTCACCCAGGAAATATCAATAACAGTCGGAAAGGAAGACCTCGCTAGCCGACCAGCCACTGCAATCCAAGAGATTTTTCAAATTGCTAACCAGAAACATCCACTTGCGCAGAAGAACATGGCCCAAAAGGCTGGGATATCTACGGCAAATATCAATCAAATAATTCATCATAATTTAAAGCTCCGGAGATTCAATAAAACCCAATTGAATTGGGTGGTATTGTATTATATTGTGCATTGTCTCAAAGTATGTCATTTCACTGAAAGAAAAACCAATGCTCACACGTTGTATGAAAGATATCTTATTGGTGACAAAATGAAAGTTCGTCGTGCCACTTGATGATGCATGGTTCATTTGACCGATTGTGATAAGATTCGTGCCTTTGCCTTCGTCCGGCCGATGCAAATGGCAGAACTGAGTGGTTCGAAACTTATGTTCAACCATTCATGGTGATTGCAAGACATGTTTAAATGCACATCTGAAAATTTGTCAAGTAGCAACAAACTACAAGATTAACGCGAATTTCTATCAGGAGAACATTTGAGAATGAAATTCAAGCTGTTTGGAGAGGATACCAAGAACGACTTCATTCACAGAGATAAAGCATCTAGCCATACAGCATATTCCACCGTCGATTACTTTTGAAGAATGGCAGAGAGGCCTGAGTTCCTAGTATTCATTCTCAGATATTCCCGTCTTGACGCCGCATCACCGATGTATTTTTACAGCTTTTGCTTTTTAAAACGGGGCTTTTAAAACCGCAAATCTTAGAGTTCTTGGAGGACTCTGGAAAGCACCCAAGGAGGTACTGAATTGAAATTCCATTTTCCATCCTGCAACGAAGTCTATTCCGATTCCAGGGCAAACAAATTAGAGTACAGTCAATGGTTCAAAATCGACCGGTTTAACCGAAATGATTCTTAGTAATTAAATAACGAAAATTTACAAATACTAAAACTTTTAAGCTCACTTAAAGAATTTTCTACTTCCTTTAGGAACCAATCCTGAAGTATTACCTTGGGTTGAAATAAATCTTTTAGATACTTATATTATTCGTAACCTAGCTGTTTATGTGTCTGTAGATCCTGTAGGTGGTAAGTACATGCACTTTATTTAAATATCAGAGAAAAGCGTAATTCTTGCAAAAACATAATCTGGTTATAAAATTATAACTGAACATTTGTTAAACTAGTTTATTGTAAAAATATGTTCACTGTTACAAACCTACAGTACTTTAATAGATATTCATTTGATGTTTTTAATATACCTGTCACTGCACAATCGTATTTTTTGCCTGTTTAATTTGCATTCTGAAAAAGCAGTTTTTAATGAAAGAGGAAAGGGGCTAACCTCTCAAAAAGGGCTCGGTGGAACCATCGGAACCGACAGAATTACAATTTTGAGAAAACCTGTATGCGTAATGAAAAATAAGCATTAAGAATCCTTAAAGGGTGAGAGATGTGGGACGTATGCCAAGTAATAGCACTTATGAAGGCTACTTTATACTATGAATCAACTAGATAGATGCTAAGATGGTGTAAAGACAATTCTATGGACAGATGAATCAAGATTCATACTCGACCGTTCTGGTGCTTACTTCAGATCGTATCATCCGACAATGAAGAAGTGTGGTACCTCAACAAGGAAGACAGGAAACCACTGATCCATATAAGATTTTTATTCTGACGTGTGGTACCTCAACCAATGAGAAGATATGGGGTTGACTGTCATGATTTGGCTTATCGAGCGGATCTATTTCAGGGAAGATCCCTGGTTGTTTCAGCCAGACGAAATCCCAGATCTTAAGACAACGGCTTGAAGTGATAATTGTGGAAAAGTAAAACTACTCAAAAGTAAATATTGCATTATAATATGCGATAATAAGAGAAAGTGGTAATTTTCTCTTAACCGAGCACCACCTCCTTTCCATTATCCATTTTTCTCTTTTGCCAGGTGCTAGTTTCACTTCCTCAGTTAAGAGTAAACTACCAAGTAACCTGATACATTCCCCCGATTTAGAAAACAAGAAAAATCTATCAGTTGGTTAGAAAGGATTTGTAGGGGATCTTCCACCAGTTGCAGATTTTTATTAATGAGTGAAACCCTGGACCGAAATAATTGAAATGACTAATAAGAGAAAAGTATCCGATAATAAAATATAACAATAATACAATAACTGCATATAATGCTAGAGTAAATATTGAAACCATTTGCATAAACATATTTAGAACTGTGGCGAATCAGAAGCGCAAATAAATCGCTTGCAGAATATTACATTGTATCAGGTCGTTGCATATCAAATGTCGGATTTCGAGGTGGGTTCCGCGCTTCAGGACGGTTTCCACATTTAGTAGCAAGTACTCATAACAAAATGGTACATTCCCAGAGATAAACCTATCAGCGACCTGAAATTTGCATGTCTGCGATGATATTTAATAGCTTTTGAACGCAAGCGAAGACAGTCATGACTTCATACGAATTACGTGTGATAATGCATTACGAGTTCAGGTTGAATCAAACTGCATCCAACGCCTCTAGAAACATCAATAAGGTATGTTGGCACCTTAAACTAACGTACTGTCCAACGTTGGTTCCGAAAATTCCGGGCGGGAATGACGGACCTGGCATATGAGCCACGTGGCAACGTGTTGAATGACGCTGATCTGAAGCGATCTGTGGAAGAGGACCCGTCAAAAACTGTTCGGGATCTTGCAGGGGATCATGTTGTATCAGCGTCGACTGTCGGTAGACACCTTAGGACCATTGGCAAGGTGAAAAAGCAGGACAAATGGGTCCCACATGAACTTACGGAAAACAAGAAGAGCGTCGATTGGAGGTGTGCACGGAATTGCTTTTGCACCATGAAGAAGCGGGGATTCTTGATCGTGTTGTCACCTGCGACAAGGAGTGGCTCCTATACGACAATAGGAAACGGTCAGCACAGTAGCTGGATGCTGATGAACCCCCGCGACAGTTCCCTAAACCCCCGTTGCACCCCAGGAAACTCATGGTTACAGTTTGGTGGAACATCCGTGGTGTAGTGCATTAAAGCTTCCTGCAGCATGGGGAGACGATCACTGCTGCGACCTACTGTCGTGAACTGTATCGTATGCACACAAAATTGACCTACTGGCTCTGGGCTACAAGGTGCTTCCACCCCCTCCCCCGTACTCTCCGGACTTCTACCCTACCGACTACCATGTTTTCCAGAGCCTGGACAATTTTCTCCGGACGAAAACATTCTTAATCCAAGCAAACGTCGAAAACACATTCCGGGAGTTATTGAGTCCCGTGACCATGGATTCTATCGGAGAGGGCTCGAGAAGCTGCCAAATCGTTGGCAACAATGTTTGGATTGCAATGGGCGTTATTTCGAATAGCACGTGTGAAGGTGTCCTTTCTAGAGGGCCATTAAAGATGACCTCTGCAAACCGACATTTGATATGCAACGACCTGATAACAGATCAGTTTTTTTATGAAAATATTATCCGTTGGGAATTTCATTGTAACGACATATAATAGGCCAGAGCCAACGGTGTTCTTTATAACTGGTGAGCAGAGAATTGGCGTTAGCATTATGACCACGCGAGACCGGAATATCGGTTTCTCAATCGGTATGCTAGTAAAAAATTAGTTTTATATGCGGGATCTGGGCTAGATCGGTTTCTCGTGTTGCCACTTCTGGGTGAGCCTGCGTTTTAAGTAATAATAGGCACGCATGTCCTGTTCATTCCTGTTTATAAGTAAAAGTTATAACCAAATTTTGATCGCCATTTTAGCCATGTTCCCAAATATGTAGGACATGACTTTTATTTATATTTTAATGCTCTATCCGAATCTGAAGTCAAAATATAAAAATTCGAAAAAAAAATAATATTGGCAACAGACGACCGACTTAAATTCGAAAAATTAAGTAAGGATATTTTTAACATCATTGAAAATGATATCTATCTCTTAATAAAGTACATAATTTTGTAAAATCAGAGTTAAGTACAAGTATGTTTAGATAAAAAAGTAAACCTCTAAATGTTGATATGGTAAACATCTTGTACTGTAAGAGTCTTCAGCCATTTTCAAAGACTTCTCTTCTTATTTCAGTATTCTTTCGAGACATTGAAATACGAATCGGTATCGAGCCAATTGATCCAAATTTCACAACTAAGCGATTTATGGATAATGAACTGTGTTTCTTGCTGCTCGACACAGACATCCCGGGGGGACGATTAGACGTACACTGCATGAGAAGGATGACCGGATCGTACGTGACGCTGCAAAGGGTGAAAGCGTGCTATACGAACACCTGCTACGAGAACAAAAACAGACTTTCCTTCTCAGAGATCGAAGTTTTCGGTACCGAACAGAAGAGCTATGACGAACGTAAGAAGACTGTGCAAAAACAATCGAATGAATTGAAAGAAATCTAAAACATAGCCGTACTAATAAAATTTTCATTCATTTATTGAAATTCATTTTTGTGCGCATTTGTTTTCTTTTGTAGTAACATCGCATAATGAAATTCGTTTCATACATTTTCTTTTTATTCTTAGGATTAGGGATCATTTTACAAAATTCATTCATTTAACGGTGAGGAGGGGGTTGAAAAGTGGACGATAAAATGGGAGAGAGAGGGTTATCAAAGACCTTCGCCTATATGTATCTAAAAAAATTCATCTCTGCTTATGCACATGGAGGCTTCTTTTGCTTGTGAAAAGATTTCCTCTTTTAAGGAGGAACGATATTCGATTAATTCGATTGGGGTTCGAGTAATGTTACAAAGGGTTATAAAGGAGGGTGGAGTATAAAGTTATGTCATTTTAGTGAACGAATTTTGTGAATGATCTCTTATTGTTTTTATATAAAAACTTGAGCTTTCCAATTTTTAGCGATTTTCAGTATGAATAAAGGTCCTAACTATATGGATAAGACTTTTGATAATTATTTAAAATAGTGACCCCTTCCGGATGAAAGTAGTTCCAAACCGGTAGTGACCGTTAGCAATCTGTGCGGAACAATACTGCGTGGAACAACCAGGGATATGTTTCATCTATTAAAGTATGCGTCAAAGCTCGTGAGATGACGCTAAACCACTGTGACCTTAGTGAGCCGATTTGTAATTGTGGGGCGCGAAACGCCAAGAGTTGTAATGGCGTGGTATCACTCCGTGAAACTAACCCAAGACAAATAATTTTGTATTGTCAACCCGCCAAATCAAAAGACAGAAAATAAATTTAAACTCAAAGAAGAAGTGAAATTTACACCAATAAACAATTTATCCGATCTGGGTCAGTAATCTAAATAATTAAGCAACATTTCTCTAAATGCTGATAAATACGCTAACGAACCGAAAAATAATTATTTCATTCACATAAATAATTATTTCAGTTAAGTTGCTCACTCAACTGATAATATCAAATAAATTTTATATAATTATTTATGTAATTTTAATTATATAACTGGCTCTTTTAAATTTTTTTTGAAGTAACCAACGTAGCTGAACGCAAGGCTGCCATGCAGTCGAGCACTCTGGGAGAAGCTTTCGCTTCCTTGGCTGTCGACGGAGACAAAACATTTCAATTTCTCAGTAACGGGAAACCGCAGTGTTCATCGACTAAAGGTAAATACAATATAAATGCTAACTAATCTCGAAGTTTTATTCGAGAAAAAAAAATTGTACGCTTAATTTATAAATGATTCTGAATAATTTATAAGCAAACTTAGCCTACACTTCATATTATCAAATATTTTCAATAATACACTACCTTGCCAAAAGTCATGGAACATCACTATTTATTGGAAACACTTAGAAAATGCATGTATTAGTATCTAGTTGGTCCACCTTTTAGTGCTATCACAGCCTCTATTCTGTTGGACATACTGTCTACAAGTTTTTGATGTTTCCGCAGGAATTTTTCGCCATTCCGCCAAAAGTGCCTTCGATAGTTCAGTCACAGATTTCGGATACCCCCTTCTGCGCGTAATCGATGCTCCAACTCATCCCAAAGATATTCGATGAGCTGAGGTCGGGGCTCTGTGCAAGCCAGTCATGTTCTAGCACTCCCATTCATCAAACCATCTGTCTACAATACTTGCTTTGTGGCAAGGTGCGTTATCGTGTTGAAAGAGAAAAAGCCCATTTCCAAAGTGCTTTCCAGAGAGCAGGTAGTGCGGTGTTATTCAGGATGTCTTGGTAACGCTCCGAGTTCAGATGACAGCCACAGAAACGATTGGACCTAAACCAAATCACGAAAAGCTCCCTTACACCATTACTGACTCTTCATTACACTGCTTGCCAGATGACGTTCTTCGGGCATTCGCCATACCCAAATCCTTCCATACGAATGGCAGATGGTGTATCGTCAGTCCATTCAACCATCCTCCTTGGCTCCAGCCACCAGTGACATCTCTGTTTGCGCCATTGCAATCTCCTCGTTGCGTTGCAGGCGGTAATGTGGAAGGTGTGGGCCATAGCTCTGCCATGTAAAACCAAGTGAATGCAGTTCCCTGCGAACAATCCTGGTGCACTTATAGTTATCCCAGTGGGCTCTATGAGGGATCTTGTCAGTCCATCAACCGATGTTTTACGGTTTTCAGAGATTATCCTACAAAGCGCCCTTCGGCTTCTGGCTGACATAATCTTGGATCTTCTGGTTCTGGGCTGAACACTTGCCGTATCCTCATCTTTCCACGTCCGGATGATTTGGGGATGTTTAGCAGGGTTGACGTCTCTCTAACACTTTTGCCTGCAAGGTGGCACCCAATAATTGTACCCCTCTCAAAATCCGAAAGCTGCTTTCTTAAGCCATTCCCAAGCATGCAAGCGAACTCTGTTGTGTAATGTTAGAATGAACGACAACATTTAAATTACACTATTTTTTCTGTAAAATTAGTGTATTTTGATAAGTTAGTGTATCTTTAAAGTTGACATAAAAGTGATAATATTTTTATACAATGCTCTAACGGTTTTGAAAAACAAATACAACTGATTTATTTGCATATCTTCACAAAAACCTGGATTTTGCTTTTGTCAAAAAATTATTTCCGAGTAGAATACAATAACTGTGCTCAAATTAAAGGTTAAATTTTACTATATGCCCACAGCTGCGATAACTTGAAGCGCATTCCATGCAACCGTGAATTATTCCGGGAAAATTTAATGGAAACAATTTTATCAAAACTGGAGAGCTATACCCCCCCGCCGGGGGGGGGGGGTGGGGTCCCCCTTTTTCATTAATCACAGAGAACGTCGCACAGTGGCTGTAGGCACGTAGTAAAATCTGACCAAATAATCACCCACCTTATGTATGGTCGGTGTCTCCAGCTGCCTTTTGTCGACAAATGGATTCAATGAAAGATATACAGTACGTGCGATATTTTGCTGCAAAAGTCCGTGATGAGGAAGCGAAAGCACGCTGATGAGTCGTTTATACATATAAACTCTCCCTCCCGCCGAGGTTTTTAGCTTTAATTTTCTTGTATCATTCACACTGTCTAGACACAATGTGTTTCATTAGAAAAACCAATTTTGTTTCTGTTGACGCCATTCATTATTAAACTTTTCAGATAAACTGAGAAGAAAGGCCATAAGCATAAATTCCACAAAGATCTCCACAGATAAAAGCTCGTCGAACCTTAATATTCAAAAGTGGGTCACATGATTGAAATCTGTAAATACAGTAGTCTTTTTTCGTCTTTCGGCTCGCACAGGGAGGGTCACTCTAGTCAATCGCATAATCATCCGTGAGGCAATAGCTGTATCCGTCTAATATCTACCAATGCAGAAAGCCCCTAATCACAATATTCCAAGAAAAGCTTACTAAACTCCCTGAAATTGCAACCCTTCGACAGACAAGTTCAAATTTTGCATTTTTTAAAATTCCGCACTTAAACACACATCAGGAAGTAGTTGATGTAATCTGTTGTTCATTTTCCTATTCAATATTTTTCAAAATTTTATGATATAAAATTCTATAAGGAATATTAAGAGAAATTAATTAAAAAATATTTAATAAGTTGCAAAACGATGCCACACGAAACGTAATTCATTTCCATTGGAATATTACATTATTCAGGATGGGGTGAGGGCAGTAGTAAAAGCCTATCGTTAATGAGCCAATTGTGGTTAGAAGATATTTAATATTGATATTATCAATAGTATGAACGTGTCAGGACAACACATCGGAAATACAGGAAAGCCTATGCGATCATAATGAAAAGGCGTAGAGGAGTGAAATTATATTTTCAGACCTCTCCTCTTACCACCTTATACATTCTCTCTAATATACTTGTTGCAGTAAATAGTTATGAAGTAATTATTCAACCGCACAAGTCCTATGTCTACCGGTCGAAAATGAATCACGTGATCAAATATCAAATTTTCGTGCCTGGTGTAGTAAAGAATAAAAGACAAAACATGAAAATCACGTAATTTGTTTTCGAACCAATCGGACTTTTCAGACAGAGCCTTACTATTCATTATTAACTTGATGTTGAGTATAATATCCTCAATATGCACGAAAGAGCGTTTATTTGCTTTAACATGCGGTAACGGCCTATTAATGTATTTTCTGCGTAAGAATAGTCAACCAGCTTTACTTTCAAGTAATTGTATAACACTTCTTATATTTCTTTGCATAGATAACTGAAAGATATTCTAATCCGATATAAAATTATTATAATCAGTAATATATTGGGCGATCCCTATTTCAATTACAAAAACTTCGGATTATTGAGATGGTTGTTCTTCATACATTTGTGCTGCTATTACCTATAAAGCGTAAAGCGCTCGTCCATCTGCCGCATCAGAAAAGAAGTTAAATTCCACGGCCTAAAAATCATTAACGAGATCCGTTCATCGTTCAAACCTGTGTCAATGAGCGAACGCAGAAAATAAACGCTGATAGAATAGTGAGCAATATATTATTACGATGCGTTAGTTTTCTGCTGCGGGTTCATTTTTCAAGGAATTCCGATTATCGACTCTCGGACTATTTATATTTACACTGTACTTGAAATGCTTAAAACATTTAATCTTTAAATCTATTTGATGAAAAACTTTTGTACATTTTTTCTTTTCTCGCTTGACATCTCACAGGTTTCTTTTTGTGCAATTCTGATTTATTGCTTTCTTTTCAAATATTAGCAAATCACCAATTCCATTTGATTCCCTTCACGAACAATTTTGCATTATTTATTGCATAATCAATAATTTTTTTATATTTTTAAACTATTATTATTTTTATTTTTTCACAGACTCGGAAATTTTCCCTTGGTGGAGAGTAGAACTGGATAAAGAATATTTGGTGATAAAAGTTATTATTTATAACAGAAAAACAGAGAGTCGTAAGTCAATCTATTCGTTAATGAATTAAGAATATTTAATGTTAAGAATATTTAGTCAATGGTAGTGAAGTAAAATAAAATGGCACATTCTTAATAGCCATCTTACGCGAACATACAGTGGAAAGACTGATATACGTTTAAACGCGACCGATGTTGATGGCTCAGGAACTCTATTGGATCCTCTTTCGCTGTCATCGATTGTTTTGGAACTGTAACCCTACATTAAATTTTCTACTGCAACAGGACCAACTGAAAAATGCAAATAAAATATCGTCGCTTGCTTACAGGCTATCCAGAGCCAGTATATTGTGCGAGGCTCTTTTAAGTAACCACGAAATGTAATAACTCATCGGCGCTGAATCCTGCAATTTCTCTGGAATGTCCATATCCATCTGATATCCACTGGGACCCTGATATCCATCGCTCGAATACCCGCTTTTTTCTACCATTGTAGCTACATAGAACAGCGTCGGTTTGGCGGTTAGTCCTGCGCTCGGCGATATGACAAGACGAATTCGGGGTATTTTACACTTTACTGTTATTTTTTTTTAGTTGTATCCATATTTTTGTCCAAATCCTATAGCATCATGCCGTAGTTTAAAATTCCTTTTGGCGGCTTTAGGCATGCTTATCAATCACTAAAGGAGATGAAGTTAGAAGCAAAATTTATCCTTAATAGAGGATCTTAGTATTACATTGAATCCAAGCCAGGGCTGTGCCAGGGCTTTTATTCTTAGGCTTAGCCTAATAGGCTATGGCCATACCCAGAATTTTATTTCGGAGGGGGGGGGGGGGGGAACAGGGGGGCTTGCCCAAAACTGGTGGGCGGGGGTCCCCAGGCAACAGAATTGATTGCAACAGAATCAATTTAGCACAGCGCCCCCCATCCCACCTGTGTAAGGCCATGATCAAAGCCATGGCCAAATTATCTAATAAAAACAAAGAAAAAATTATAGCAAACTATTTTACTACAGTTATTTTATAATTTTTTCCTTGCAGATTATCTTCATGATTATGTCATAGCCGTTGGAAACTACGATATCAGTGACTATACTCAAGGCGCATCGGTATTTTATAAGAATCCGATATGTGACCAGTCTACAGGTACGCCAGCCAGGAGAGGAAAGGTGGTTCACGAATGCGATAAAATAACTCGAGGCAAATTTGTTAGCATTCAGATTGTGAGTCACTGTAGCCATCCTCAATGCAAGAAAATGAAGACAAACATTCTGTCTTTATGCGAAGTGGTTGTCATGGGTTCCAACATCCCAAAATATCAAACTCCTCGTAAGTATTCCCTGGTTCGTTTCATTTTCATTATTTTTTATATGGGTTAGTACTTGGCCTATGCATTCTTTTTCCCAACTCAAAATTTATTTTTCTCTGAAATCGACTTAAAAACTCATGATTCCAGAAGATATGTTGAAATTTAAAAAAAGAATCCGTCTATATGTATGGAATCAAGTTTGTAGCTCGTCTACATTCAGCTAACACTTCTGAAACGGCACGTAGCAGAACCAAATGAAATTAAGAGAGTACCTAAACTGCGCATCGACGTATTTTTATGACAATTGGTTGTGTCTTTTTAGATATTATTTTTTTTATGAAAATGAAGAAATGACTTTAGCATTTATTCCAGCAAACTAAGTTCAACAAGAAATTAACCCCTCCCCCTTCCTCCCGAGGATGGTAGAAGAAAGTAGCGGAAGCGCTGAGTTCATCTTTTTTATCCCCTATATCCGGAATTATTTTTAATTGATTTTCTCGAACATAGTATTTAGAAAATGGAAAAAGTTTTATCTTCTTACGTTTCGTGTCATTTCCAATCGAATGACATATCTCATGCCGTATGTTGCCATTCGAAAACATAAATACTAAAGACTGCGTGACTGCTGAGAAATTGGGCCCAAAGTTCATAATAATGTAGATCTCGCCTATACCATGTCTCAACTTCAGTTGAGAGTGACGTCATCAGTGAAGCGGTTGCTGTTCGTCCGCATGAAGAAATAGTTCCTATAATTTTCTTTATATAAAGTTCAAAATTCTTTCTGAAATCATATTTCATTTTTTTTCTCATTGATATAATAAAAAATCTGCGTATATAAACAAGCCATTTGACGAAATTAAAAAAAAAATAAACAAAATAAACTCTGACTGTAGTGGAGATTATTCGAATGCAAGATGGCGGCGTCCAGTTCCTGCGTGAAGAACGTTAAAGGAAAACTTTACCACAGTGAAGCGAAGCAGATTATACTTAACGTTTACGGCAAATTGGTAGAACAGAACCCTGATAAATCAGTGAGTGACATCGTAGATTTGGTTACGGATTTAACTGGAGTCTCGGCAGCGACAGTCTACAGAGTCAGGAAGGAGCTGAAGAAGGAAGGCAAGGTGTCAACACCGAAGAAGTCTGTGAAACGAAGTGTCGTTAAAGATTCTTTCAGCAAGTATGACGATTTTGCTAAATCAGCCATTCGATTAAAAGTACCCCACTATTTTTTCCGTAACTAATGCCCCACATTAAACCGTCTGCTGAGAGAAGTAAACGCCGATGACGAATTACCAACCATATCGCGAGCAACGCTCCACCGCTTGCTCCTACATCTCGGGTTCACATTTGAGAGAAGCCATCGTGATTCTATGTTGATGGAAAGAAATGACATTATTTTATGGCGTCATAAATACCTGCGTATGATTAAGAAGTATCGAAGAGAGGAGAGATTAATTTATTACTTGGACGAAACGTGGTGTAATGCTGGCCATTGTTTGAATAAAGTCTGACAGGATAAAACTGTCGTTTCGGCACGAGATGCCTTTCTTAAGGGGCTATCCATTAGCTTAAAGAAACCGAGTGGGACGGGGGGAAGACTGATTCTTTTACATGCAGGCAGCGAGTACGGCTTTGTGGAAGGTGCACAACGTTTATTTAAATCCAAAAAGACAACTGATTACCACGACGAAATGAACGGGGAATACTTCGAAGTTTGGTTTCGAGAATTCCTTCCTAAATTAAAACCTTTCAGCGTTATTGTGCTAGATAATGCTTCGTACCACTCGGTTAAGGAGGAGAAAGTTCCTACAAAGTCTTGGACGAAACCCAGGATACAGGAGTGGTTGAGTAGTAAACGGATAGAATGGCAACCAGACATGATAAAGCGTGAATTACTTGAAATTGTTACTCTTCATAGACACAAATATGATGGATATCGAATCGATAAAATAGCAACTGAAGCTGGTCATACAGTCCTAAGGCTTCCTCCTTATCATTGTGAACTCAATCCAACTGAGTTAATTTGGAGTCAAGTCAAAGGTTATGTGGCTCGCAGAAACACTACCTTTAAGATTTCCGAAGTGAAAAAGCTGATGGAAGAAGCAATTGGAGCAGTTACACGGAATACGTGGAATGATTGCATCAACCACATAAAAAGAATTGAAGAAACATTTTGGAATTTGGACGATCTGCTCGACCAGGAAGTGTCTCCTTTAATTATTAACACCACAGCCGACTCGCAGACAGAGCTATCCGGAATCGAAAATTTGCCGTAAACATTAAGTATAATCTTCCTTGATAAAAACGGCTCGTATCAGGGCCATGCGTTTTGATAAGGAGTTAACCAAAACATGTTAAATAAAATTCTGTTAAATATACAATAATTCATCGGGATGCTTTGAAAATTTTGTCCCGTTCCTCTGCTAATAAACCCTGAATAAGAGGCCACATCATTTATCGAGAATTCTGCTCCTCTGCAGACACCTAAGGAAAGACACACGTCATCATATTCAAAATTCTTTATCAAAACAAAATTTCAAATCTTAGGCAAATTTAGTTAGTTTGTTACTAAATGGATTATTGTAATAAAAATTTATTTAGATATTCAAAATAGAATTTTAATTCTAGACATTAAAATACAAGTAATTATAAGCAAGTTTCTTCCGTCCTTCCTTTACTGAATCGTTTCTCTATATGCGCGCTTCCCTTATAGACACCTTAGCGTTCATCAATATTACCATTTGCGAATAGTTATTCAAGTTAGTGACACTACTTATCTGAGTATGTTGATTTACCGACGATCACAGATAGATTCACAAGCACTATTTTAACACATGATTCACAACTTCGCTTCCGTAGCTGACACTATTGATCACTAATTTTATCTCCGCTGTGTTCGTGCTTGGATATCCCTTCTTATCGTCTCCGTTATTCACATGAATGACCGGACAGAAGTACAGATTCCACCAGATTGAATTTGTACATTAATTTAATTCACAATAGACATCGGTGTTTCCTCGTTGATTATCACCATTGGCGATACTCCCACACGCCTCCGTTAGCGAGCTGGCTCCGACGTGAAATTGCGCTTTTCGCTCCTATGGTTGTTTTGGCATCGTGGATGTAGTTCGATTGAATTTCTCAATTCAGTTTTGATTTGAATTCGTGTGTCCGATAATCGACTCCTTCACTGACAAGTCAGTCATTAAATTTGATAATCATTCGTGTCATTAAAACAGTGTCATCTTTTAAGCGTCCATCATTCTTCCTTACTTCTTCTTTGTTCACTTCGCAATGTTGCGCGGGAAGAATCTACCAATCACAGATGAAGAGAAATTCTTATTCCTCTGCACTACCAATCGCCTTTCATTATTTTCAAATTTGAGTTGTGTTTCAATCCGTTAGTTGTTCATCTCGCTCTCTCACCCTTGGTGATTGTTTTTAGAAGCCTCTCCCCTCTTTCTCTTTGCCAACATGTGTTAATAAAAATATTTGTAACAGAACGTTTTAAAATAAATGAGTAATAGGAAAAGCTAAATACACATATTCAAACATAATTGTTTGAATCTGTCGTGAAATCCTGTCATGTCACAATTTAAACACTTCTTAAATATTAATAAAAAAAAAATAACCTGCACGCTTCTTGCATTTGTCTTTAATTGATGAAATTTCATAGTACCAATAGTAATTATATATTTTTATTATAAATATTAAGAACTTTCGACGTTAACAAATAACATGAAGAAAATAAGAATCTTTCTTTTCTTCATCCATGAAAATATAATAAAGCACTTTAAAAATCACTAATGTATTTTAAAATTATTTTTATTTACACTTTTTATGGTTTTTTGTCAAATTGCACCACAGGAAAGGAGCACTTCTCTATCTGAGGTTTTATTGAGTAATACGAGATTTCAAACAAGCAATCAATTGTTTTTATTTACACTTCGTATCAAAAGCTAAAAACAATCATTACGCTTTTTAACAGAGAATTGAAAGAGATGGTCGAGTTTGCACGAAGAAGATTAAAATATTTTAAAAATTACTTTAAAAAACGATATCTGACAGATACCATTCGACTTTTCTATCTACGCGATTATAATTGGATTATAGGAAGGTCTAATGTAATATAGTACTAGTGTAACGGCGGAAGGATATGATGTTGTGCACTATGGTAAGCGACCTCATTCCGTGACGTCACTCTCAACTGAAGTTGAGACGAAGTATAGATGAAAATGCATACCAAATTTCAGTCATACATACCTAAATACTATATAGACCAGAAGGTCCTCTAACTCCCATCCCCGTAACTCTGATCCCAGTTGGCAAATCAAATAGTGAAGTAGGGCATACTTATGGTAAGTTAAATTCTGAATTTCAACCTTATACGTTAAAAATGTAGAAAATATGAAGGGGACAGACGGACATTGTAAAACTAATAAGTAGCTTCATTCCTCCGCTACTTAATAAATTTGACGTATATGGACTCCTCATTTTTTTATTTTTTATTTATTTATTTATTTATTGATTGTAAAAAATTTGTTTTCGTTCTAATGAGCTATTTCGGAGTCATTAATGCACCCCATATACAACCAAAAAAATTTACCTTTTTCTTCATTAAAAATTAATACATACTTGCAGGATATCTTAAACTGTTCCTTGACGTATGACAGTTGGTTAAGATATATTTAAATTGGTTATACTCCATTCGGTCGACTCGCAATCGGTCGACTCCCATTCGGTCGACTCGCATTCGGTCGACTTTCAAAGGGCCGATAGGGTTAGTTTGTCGGCATTAATTCCCCCCTTTCGTGAATAACCTCCCCCAACACCCACCTTTCTTATCTGAATCGAAAGCCCATGATTCGAAAAGATATGTTGAAATTTTGAAAAATTTTGTGCGTATAAGACCAATTTTGTGTAGCTATCTCCTCCGAAACGGCAACAAGCAGAATCAAATGAAATTAATACATACTTAGAGGGTACCATAAACTGTGCCTTGACGTATTTTTATGATAAATGGTTAAGCCTAGTTAGAGATAATTTTCTAAAAATGAAATGACTATAATGTTCCTACAAGCGAACCAAACTGAAAAAACTTGGTATGTGGAGACTCCTCTTATTAAGGCGAATATTTTTTGTAAGTAACTTACTTGGCTTGATGAGTAAATAAACAGTAAATAAAATGTAAAAATAAACTCACATAAATAAATAGACCGATAACAATGTAAAACAGTTTTATTCAATATTTAATAAAATGAAGGAACATTATTATGTGCAACTCGATTTAAAAGAACAATGGCATCCTCTACTGTTTACATACGAGTATAAGATTGATAACGCCGATTGAGTTCGGCATATTTAGCATTACCTTTTGATAGTCTGTGAGTGGCAGCAATGCTTGCTAGCTTCATCTCATAATCAATTTGCTTCTGTTTAATTGCATCGATGAATGCATGAATATTAGGATGGAATTCTTTTATTGATGACTTCAAACTGAAAAGTTTCGAGACTATCCTCAAAACTTCTAATTTTTACTTCCCAGACTGTTGGTTTAGATATGTCGATGATATCTTCACGATATTCGATACAAAAATATGCGATATCGATACTTTTATAATTCATTTAAACAGTTTTTTCCCCACAGTACAGTTTACTTTTGAAGTAGAAAAAGACCAAAAACTGCCATTCCTTGGATAAAAAATTCATACAGGATATCACCACCATGGAAAAAACCGGGGAAAAAAACGGGAAAAAACTAGTCCTCCGTAGCAAAACATTCAATCGACACAACCCGGAAGCGTTTCCAGACCAGAAAGGGGTAGATGGGTGCGGGTGAGGTCATTCATGAAATGGGGGAAGTAATGCTGACAAACCAACCCTATCGGCCCATTGACAGTCGACCGATTGCGAGTCGACCGATTGGGATTCGACCGAATGCGAGTCGACCGATTGAAAAAACTATAAAATCTGAAAAAATGGTTGTAGCAAACCAAAGTTAATAAATTTGACATATGCGGACTCCTCTCAATGAGACGAATAATTTTTATAAATAAATTGTTTGTCTCTGATGAGCCATTTTTGAGTTATAAAGGGTTTTTTATGACCTCCCCCCCATCCAAAATTTATTTTTTATATTCATGATCAAGTGGGAGGCCTGTGCAAATGTACTATTCCACCATTTCATTAATTTATTTTATGATTATAATTAAAAAAAATTGATTAACGCTTTATGCTCCCTTTTACAGTATAACTTTTTTTACTTGTATAGAGCATGCATTTAATT
This sequence comes from Rhysida immarginata, assembly GCA_023313115.1. NCBI lineage: Eukaryota > Metazoa > Arthropoda > Chilopoda > Scolopendromorpha > Scolopendridae > Rhysida > Rhysida immarginata. Next base: position 3,638,861 of record JAHWFO010012898.1, on the reverse strand, counting down.
TTTCAGTGATCAACTTGGCTTATTATCGCATGGATGTATCGCAAAGCAGCAAATGGAATGACAGCACTGGTGCCGAAATGGCGATTGATGGCCACACGGGAACTTGCTCGTCTACAAGTGGTAAAGAGATAGATTAATGACCATATTAAGAATACCTTTCGTGAATGAGCCTTCCATATCACAGATAGCGTAACTTAATGTTTCTTATCGCAAAAGTATTAGTCTATCATTGCTAACAAGTAAGTGAAAACTTATTGAGAAAATCAGTCTTGATACAAGTATAGCTCTAAGTAAAACGGGAAGGGATAATAATACTTATAATTTATCACAATTTACTTCCATTAAAATAACAAGAAATAAGAAAGTAACCTCACAATGAAAATATGCTTAGGAAAATAATGAAAGCCTAAGTTAAGAAAATTGCTTCGTTTAATAAGCGGAATAAAAAGTGGATAAAAATGGGAACAAAAGGAAGATATAAAAATGGGACTAAAAAGAGGTAAAATGTCGGGATATAAAACGAGATTAAAACATTGAAGCGATATAAAAATTGGTCTAAAATTGGGTGATAAAAGGTAAAGGACAGAAAAGAGGTAGAAATTGGAAGTAAAAATATCCCCACTTTTTATCCCCTTTTATCACATTTTCTCCCTTTATCTTGCGCGTTTAACCCCCTTTTATCTCCCCTTTTGTTCCCCCTTCTGATTCATGAATATTTCTTCAGTGGCTTCTCTCAATGGTTAAATGTAGCCTGAAACTTTTTAAAAATATTATTAAAATTAAGACATAATATTAAAGCCTGAAACTTTTTAAAAAAATATTATTAAAACTTATAATAAAGACATCACCTAGTTCATCGTCATTGTTCATCAATAGAATTTCTGTTGTTATCGTTATTTCTATTTTAGGTGCTTCATTATCGCCTCATCCGTTTCGATTATAAAGCATTACTATAGGCGGTTACACGCTTCGAAATAAACGGTTTAAAAACCGTTTATTTCAGGAAAAAAGAGGGTTTATGTTTAAACGATCGAGAGAAAACGGAATAAACGAAAACGACACCGACGTCGTTTTTTTTTCGTGCGTTTCTTTCGTTTATTTGCAACATCTCGTTTTTTTGAGAAAAAAAACATGGCTGACCACGCTTCGTCGAAGCGGCGTCGGATCAGGGCTCAAAACAGAGCTTGAGATTTGGATGAAGAGCTCGAATTGCGAATTATGTTCTTGGATTTCCATATTTAGGCAAAGATCAAGTAAAGTAAATCATGTCGTTAAAAAAAATCAAGTTGTTAAAACATGTTTTGCAATTGTAATCATACATGAACACCAGGGTCTCTTAATCTAACCTGATGTACACTAAACTCAACGATATGAAATGAGTTGACTAAACTCAAACTCATTTCATATCGTTGACTAAACGGGATCCTGACTAAACTCAAGGAGTCTGCCATGATTATAACAACCAGCTCCCTCTGCAGTCAAATTTCCGAAAAAATTTAAAAAGAAATAAACCGTTTAAAATTGTAAAGCTTAAACCGCGGTTCACGGTTTGACCCACTTAAACGGTTTATTTTTAAACCGTTTTTTCAATCCGTTTCAAAGCGTGAAACCGCCTAATAAGATGAAATATGCTTTTAAAACTTATGAACATGTAATCATATATTTCTATTTAAACATATGGAACATGTAAACTTTGTTTTATTCAAAAGATATAGTTGGACACGATCCTTATCCATGGTGGGTAGGCGAAGTGGTTGACGACTACGTTATAATTAAACTACTTATCTACAATCAAGCCCATGGTCTTCACAGTAAGTCATAAACTCATGAAGCTAAACATAATGTACTTCTAATTTGTGAGAAGAGTACATTTAAGTTTTTAATTTCACTGATTAGATATATAAGTACTTCATTAGGATTAAAATCCATAAAAATTATCCTTTCCGTACTTTCAGAACGTTTCCATGACGTTGATATTCGTGTTGGTTACCAGAGTATACGCTTCATTCCGCGCGGAGTCATTCTCGGCCTGAACACGCTCTGTGCCAAAGTCTCAGGCTATGCGCTAGAAGGAGAGCTAGAGCTCGAATGCATACGTCCCATCGAAGGCAGATACGTCTCCCTTCAGATTGTCAGTTACTGCAGTCACGAATATTGCACGGAATCCAACATCAATGTCTTGGGAATATGTGAAATAGAAATATTGGGATATGCATCGAGTGATCACGTAGAAGACGAATGTGAGTTTTTAATCGATTATTATGGTGGAATGACCAGTGATAACACACTAGGCGATCTTATTATGATCTGAAACTTCGTTATTTTAAAAATTAATAAACATATGATATCACCATAAAACACATAAACATTTATCTTCTTATTCTTATAAATAGTGATTCCATTAATGTATGTATTGTCATTACCAGGCTGGGGAGTCATTCTTGGAGTCGGTCACTTTTAAGTGGAATCTACATAAACTTACGGGAATATGTAGCTTTTATGTGAAGGGGGGGGGGATAACTAAGCAAGCTTTAAAAGTAATCATAAGGTAATATTTTATCTCTTAAGAATAACGTGATTTGCGGAAATTGATATCTGGAGTCAAAGACAGAGTGGGGCAATTTAGAAAGAAGAATTTCGTACTTACCACTATAGCTAGACCTGATTAGCGCACTCGCAGTCTATTTTGAATTCTTAAGAAATATTATGTACAAATTTAACAATATTCATATATTTTCTTCATTTTCAATATCTTTGATAACGTTTTTAAATATTTTCAAAAATTTATCGATTCATAAACTTCGGAAATGTTAAGCACTGCAAATGAGAAATTTTGTGCATTCAGCATGTATACTGTCGTAACCGTCCTCTAGGTATATTGGCTAATGTTGGAAGAATACTTACTTTTCAAGCCCGCTTATCCGTTAGGGTCGCGGGGGCAGCAGCCCTATGAAGGATGGCCAGCGATCGCGATCTTCCGCCATCAGGCGCATGTCCTCCATGGTAATAACCCAAGCGACTCGAACCCAGATTCTCCATGTAGTCTGGCCACCTAGTTCTAGGCCGACCCCTTGGTCTCTTACCCACCAGCTTGGAAAATAACTGCCTATGAAGACCACTTTGAGGCATCCCGTATCACGTGACTATACCAGCGCAACTGAGATCTCTAAATGCGGAGAAGTAGCGGCTCAACACTTAAAGACACCCTTATTGTGCTGATGTGCACTCTATCTAACCTGCCACACCTCTCAGGAATCTCATTTCGGCCGCTTGTACCCGCGATCGCACTCTTTCGGTCATTACCCAAGACTCATGATTATAGGTGAAAATGGGGACAAATACAGATCTGAAAACAGAGAACTTAGCTTTGTTTCCCAGCTCTAGTTTTGTAACCTCGAATCGTCCAGCCCAAGTCTGACACAGCTTGCTGCACCGATCCGAGCATCCAATTCTTTATCCTGCCGCCCATTACTCGTGAATGCAATCCCGAGATACTTGAATTTCTCCACCTGTCTCAATGGGGCTCCTATAGAGCACACTGAGTAGGCTGTCTTGAAAGGACCAGAACCTCAGTCTATGGCCCGTTCACTAGGCCGGCGGTGAAGCGGCTTTTTCTGCCGGGGCCCCCCCCTCCCTTCTGCCTCCTCTGCCGCCCGCGCGAGTTGTTCCCACTGGACATGCACGAGAGAAGCGGCAAGCAGGGCCGGATTTTCCTATAGGCTAACTAGGCTTCAGCCTAGGGCCCCAAGATCAAGAGGGACCTACATTCAAATTGTTAGCATTAAAAATGGGAGGTGAAAGGGCCTCATAAGTGGAATAGCCTATAAAAGGCTCTTATAGGGGCGTCTTTTCATCTAAATCCGGCCCTGGCGGCAAGGGAAGAGAAATATAATGGCGGCGTCGTTTTATCTTAAATTATTGCAGTAAAACTTTGGACGAACTTCATGGAGCATAAAAATTTTTTGTATCCGAAATTTGCTATATCGAGACAATTCGGAATTTGTTATATCACTGTTGAAAGGCCAATTGGCACAGTTGGGAATTCCGAATTGTTTCGTTTATTTTTTGTATCATCAGAGTTCGTTATAAAGGAGTTCAATTGTAATTATATGTCGCTGAGAAAGCATAATTAAAACATAACAAAACAGAATATACAAATAACAATCTAGTTTTATTTATATTTGTGCATATTTTTCTCGTATTTATAAAAAGTCATCAAAACTATTTTTAAATTTGATTGTCGCCAACATCGATCGGCAATATTTCCAATCGAAGCGATCGAGAACCAAGTTCGTGAACACGTTTCTGTTCTAAAACTTGCTAATTTCCAACTGAATAATCTATATTGTACATTCTATATTATATAATCTGTTTCTCCAGTAATCAAAATTATTACAAAATTTGGAAAAAAAACCCCAACATTTAATAAGAAAACATAAAAAAATAAAATGGTTTAAAAAAAAAATGCAACCCCTTTCATGTGATAATGCAACTAACCCATCTCCAAATCTACTTTAAAATTAATTATTTGTAAATTCATATGGGCTTAAACTGATATCCACATTCTAGAAAATTGACTGAAAGTCCAAATGATCAAAAGCAAAGAGAATGTTTTTGATATCTTACAATCATTGCCCTAATGTTACAGGGCGGCCAGGTGGCCGAGAGGGCTAGGGCGTAGGCTTTCTAGGCTTACGAGTCCACCTGCTCGTGGGTTCGAATCCCGCCGTGGGCATGGATGTTTGTGTTTGTCCCGGGCTGCGTACAGATATAACTTGTGTAAAGGGCGCAAAATGACCTTAGGGGTCATTCACAAATTACGTCATCCATCCAAGGGGGGAGGGGGGATCGCGGAATGCTGACAAAGAATGACAAGCGGGGGTTGGGGGGTTTTGCCCAAAATGACAGTCATCACTAATCAGTTTAAACTAATTTACATAAATAAATGTAAATTTATAATAGACTTTAGGAAAATTTTGAGACGCAACCACTCCAATTTCACACGGGAAGTGCAGGGAATTAATTACATGGATATACGAGACGGTTTTACCACAGTTGAAAGAGATATCTTTCATCTGTGGTTTTACATAGATTGCATTATTCCATGTTGCACAGTGAATTAAGAACAGTGATATCCAGGTTCAGATTTGCAACAAACTTTATTTTTATTTTTATACGCGTTTTATTTTAAACCATCTTCAGTTAAATGTTACAAGATTTAATATGTGAGCAATTTATAATCTAATTAACATATAATTCTAATTGCGCCCATATGGACAATCTTTCATCCTCAGTCAATCATGGGAGAAAATGACACGAGTGGAGAGTGAATTTCTAGCAATTAAGTAAATAGAGAAATTTTTGAATAAATATATAAGAGAATATTATAAACATAATTTATAAACAAACTGATTAAATAATGTACTGTTAATCATTTAATAACACTGGACAACAAAATTTCAAAAAGTTCATGCTTCCGAGGTGAAAATAGTCATTTCTGAATGAATTCAATGTGCTGAACACGAGTATGACTAAAAAGCTGAATTGGCTATTGTTTCTTAGTAATTTGTAAACGAAGAATGTTTATTTTGTGTGGTTCTGCCAATGGTGGGTGCTGTACATTCTTTTCTCCAGGCTTAAAAGATGCTCTTGGAGGCCATTCTTTCATGATGTAGTGCAAATCGATTGCTCTGCTGTCCCATAGACAAAGAAAATAGCAGTACTTTGTATCTCCCTGCTACAAACCTATCAACAGAGACACTACCTTCAGATTAGCACAGATCTACCAGCCATATTTACTCTAGTTAATCCTCTCCAATAGCTGCTTTAGACCGTCCTACGTCTCCTTCATGTACACAGTATGCCCGGTATTTATAGATGGAAGATGGTTCCCGTGATTCTGAAAAACCGATAGGACCTATTCAACGGACAACACATCAATATCTCTGCAACGAGAGCCAATCAACTCTTTTCAATGTGATATTCGTGTTCAGCACGTTAAATTCATTCAAGTTTGGGTATTTTCACCTAAGAAGCAATTTCGTTGTTGCCCAGTGTAATTAGCCATGTTAACAAACCAATAGGCAAGTGATTACATATGTAAATATGGACGTATTTCATGAGATATACCCTTATATTTATATAACTGTACCCAACTTAGGATAAATATAAACGTATACGAATAAAAGCATAAGATGAGAAACAAAACTCTGAACTCTTAACCCAGTGCTAAACAATATTCTTAAGAAGTATTAACTGACAAACCGTGGGGAAAAGCCGATACCTAACATTTTTTTTGGAATAACGAACAAACCAATTTATTTACAGCACTTCCACAGGGAAATCCCATTCATCTCAGTGACCGGTTTCCAATTTTGTTTGTAACACTTGCACTTTCTCATAAAATTATCTCAACTACATATAAAAGTATAGAATACTCCCATATGATGCGTATTGTCAAAGTGTGCAGGAAAACTAGCACAAACGTGTTTGCCAAATTTGTGTTTTTTATTTCTTTTCTGTCAAGTGCATGAAATTCCAGCAAGCAATTCATGGCGAGACCTCTTGCAGTCGTGGATAGTATTACCTGCAAACAAGGAGAGATAGACTTGCACTCATCTACCAGGCATGTGAATATGAAGTCGGAATTTTTGTACAGAAAATAAACGTTTATTATATGAAAATGATAATAAATATTTTATTCGACGTAATGCCCATCGCTGGCTATAAATTTTTTCCACCTGTCTGACAATTTGTGGAAGCCATACCAAAAAAACTGTTGCTGTTTTGAAGTATACCAGTCATCGAGCCATTTTCTTACATTTTCGTAATAAGTGAAGCGCGGTTCAGCAAGTGCGTGTCCCATCGATCCAAATAAGTAGTATTCGGAGCCAAGTCTGATGAGTAAGGCGCATGAGAAAGTATTGTCCAACTAAACGCCTCAATCATTTTCTTGACCAAGTTTTGCTATGTGTGGTGGTGCATTATCATGAAGCAAAGTCACTTCGTGTTGCCTTTTTTTTTGATATTCTGGTCGTTTTTCACTCAAAGCTTGATTCAAATCATCATTTGTTGTCGGTAGCGTTCGGTATTAACGGTTTCGCCAGGTTTCAGCAGCTTATAATAGATAACTTTGTGTCTTCCACGTTCTTCGTTTCTCATGTCAGAAACGCCACTTTTGAATTTTTTAAACCACTCAAAGCGCTGTGATTTACCACTCAGCGTAAGCTTCGACTAGCATTTAATGCGATTCTGCAGCAGTTTTCTTCAAATGGTAACAGAAAATCAATGCTGTACGCAAATCGTAGTTTCCAGGCACAAAATTCTACATGTTCAACGCTAGTACAAACTATGCTGTTGAGTTGAAAATCTTTGTCAGATGTCAGAGTAAGAAACTGGCGCCAACGACCCCATTTGACAGTAAATACATTGGCAGCGAGGGACATTTATAGGTAAATTCCGGTTTCATATTTACAGGCTTAGTATTAAAGATGATGATGATTTTTGTGTGGCTTAGCGGATTTGTTATTTCTGATGTGTTCGTTCCTGAACCAACCTCAAAAAATACGTCTGTAATAATTAAAGATTTGGAGATTTGGGCTACCTCACCATGGATTAAAGATGTGTAAATATTTCAATAATTGGTATATTTTTCCCTGAATGTTTACATTGTTTTTATTTATTACCTCGTTACATCTTGATTAATAGAATTTAATTGTCACTTTTCGTGTCAGGATGACGTATGACCGAAGGGGGGGAGGGAGGGTTTACAAAAATATGACGTGTGCTGACACAGGGGGGAGGGGGGTATAAAATTATTTGGAAATAGGATGACGTAATTTGTGGACGACCCCTTAGTAGTCGACGCCAAAAATTCTAATAAACCAACCAACCAATTATTTGCCGGCCGCAGCACTTGACCTATTTCTAGTTGGCCTTGGGCGTAGTGCGCATGCGTCAACGGGTGCCGCTTTACCGGCCCAGTGTGAACCAAGCATTAGCCACACACATCTTCATCCCAGCCTCTTCACATGTTGAAATAATAGCAGCTTTTAATTTATTTAAATTAGATGGTGGCGTTTCTAGGACTCGAATAGATGTTTCCATCTCGTCCCATAAATGCTCTATTGAGAGGATCGCAAAATGGCGGCCCGCAAGGCGATCTCAACACGTGAAATTTGAAATTCTAATCGTTTTTGACTTTAAAAAGGTGAAATTTGAATTTAAAAGCGTGAATGGGCGCTTCAGTCCAACACTTCCTAGAGAGAAGGCCTGAGATTAGGTGATCAAGTTATTAGCAGTAATAAATACATGCCATATTTTAGAAATTTTATATCCAGACTTTAATAACGTCCACTGACATAACTGTTCTCCTTGCTTCACTAAGCCCTTTTGGCTTGGCCCTCTCTTGGGTCCGCGTCTGGGACCTGCTTCCGAACTTGATCCGAGCTTGATTTTCCCTAAACAACAATAATAATAAAATAGTCTTTATTATTATTATAAAGACAGCTTAAATTGAATGAAAAAATGGTGTAACCAAATTTATTCATTTAATATCATTACACTTTCCCTTATATGAGACGGCATTCCTTGTTTGAGAAAGTCTTATCTGCTATAAGAAAATTTCATAGAAGGGAAAAATATAATCTTTGGAAAAAAAAAATCGACATACTTGAACCGTTCATAACGAAACTTTATATGCGAATGATCAAAATTTTACAGACGTGTATGGTACGAACCTGACAATGCAAGACAGTTTCCGACAACACTTTCTGTCCAGTAAATCATCCAATTGTTCTGAAAGTTTAATAATTTCTTCTTAATAAGAAGTTCTCATTTACATGTATATTTCACATATCAATTTTCACGGCATTTGGATATTCCTTTTTGGTGCGTCTATTCTTTTTCTCAAAGAACATAGATTTCTGTTACTCATGTGTCCAAAGCATTATTTATTGTCACCACAAACCGAATGAAAGATATAACAGTTTTAATTTTTCTCCTTCAAGTGCAAAACGAAGCGATCTATCGTCCAACTAGTCAGAGTTTTGTCGGATTTAAAACGCCGAGATCCTTTGTCGCCGTGGATGGATTTACAAGCTCAAAATCATATGCTTGTACCCAAATTAAGTGTAAGTAGCAAACAGGCTTTTTCTCAAACTTTATAAAAATAATTCCATTTATTTAAAAAAAAACCTTCAATGCTGCTAATTTAAGTGATAGCAAATTCTAAAGAAATTATAAAAAATTACAATAATGTTACGTAATTTTTAAAACTCAGAGCTTTTTACAAATGAACACCTTATTAATTTATTTTTCCTTTTCATTTCCTGGGTCTTTCTTGTAGGAATAACTGCTCACAGTTTTTTTTCTTTCATCCCAATTAAGCTTCCTCCCGTGGGCATTTTCCTTGGTGGAAAGTGGACATGTCTCATGCGACTGAAGTACATTTAGTTGAAATATTCAATTCTCTTCAACATAAAGAAAGTAATGAAATATACTGTAAAGTATTTTAGGGTAGGAGAGAAAGTGTCAATAAATGAGACCTGAATTACATTTCAAAATATGGCATGAGAAAATATAACTATTTTTATTAAAATCACTGTACAGGGTACTGCAAAAATATACAGGACAGTATTGCTGGGTAGCCTAATGGATTAACAAAATAAAATTTCCCAATTATTTTATGAAGCGGCTCCTGAAGCGAGAGGTTAGGCTACCCAGCAGTACCGTCTTGTATATTTTTGCAACAACCTGTACAGTCCCATTGATTAATGCAATTCTGAAAATTCGAGGCTACGACAATGTAGTATCTTGACCCCTAGATATAATGGTTCACAATCACTAAGCCGAAATTTTACTATTATTTATAAACTTAACTGTTGTATTTGGGTTAAGAATACCCTTATGTTGCTTATATATCTGCCGTGTTGAGCTCTCCCTCCTATTTATTTATTTATTTATTTATTTAATAATTTAATAATTGTTAGTTATACAGAACATCCGTCATGGTCGTAACCAGAGTTTTTAGGTTAGGAAGAGTAATTCAAAAGGAAGAGGGAGCGAAGGGAGGGGGGTTAATCCATTAAGGAGCAGTTGGAAAGAAAACTCAACAGTTTTGAGTCAAAGATTGCTAAATTAGGCGCAGAGCGAATTTCAAGATTCAGTCGGCCTAAAGTCTTATGCCAGAGTTTAGAATGCTTTTAAGCTGATAATTATGTTTAATTCGAAAAAAAATTAAGGAGTGTTTAAGTCGTGTATTATAAACAGATGTTGTATTAGCGGAAAAGAGAGATTGTGGAAGAGAAGTAGTTAAATGTTGTTTATGGATTTGTAAATAAACATGGCTAACAAGGTGACATTACGACCTCGGAATTTTATTTTAATACGAGACTTCGTGTAGTTGAGTGTACCTTTAGGATATTAATATACTTAAATATTAAGTCGCACTATTCAGCCAATTTTGAAAAAAGACGGTTTAAAGTTTCGAGCACTATACATAAGGGAAAGTTTCCTCATTGATTGTAAGTGATCCGATAGCTCAGACGGCAGCGTGGTTGCTACTCACAAGTCAAAGTGTGAGGTGGCGGGTTCGAATTCCAGTTATAACAATTTTTTTTTACCCAAATAATTATTCAATATATTATATTTACAAACTTTTTTGTGACAACCAACTTTTTCACAAAATTTTCCTTTTCTCAAAATTATTATACTTATTTTTATTGTTACAAGTGTCTTCGGAGTAATAAAGTATTTTCTGCAAAATATTTTAAAAGCAATAACTATTTTATTTTTCGAGGTGGCGGGTTCGAAAGGGAAATCTTTGTGAATGTAAACGAGGTGTGCTTTTCAATGGATTTTCTTACAACCCCTTGTTCTTGTTAAAAGTCCTCATTTATTTATTGTGCAATTGTCGTGGTATCTTTTGTTTTCCATGCTTCTATGACAATTATCATTCTGGTTCATGTATATCATTTTAATTTAACTGATTAACATTATTACTTGTGTGTTATTTTGCTATTTGCATGAAATGAATTTTTTACCCTTTCCATACATAATAGGCTATTTTGCTGAAAGTACTTGTGTTACTTATATTACTCCGTAGACACTTGGAACAATAAAAATAAGCATAATAATTTTGAGAAAAGGAAAATTTTGTGAAAAAGTTGGTTGTCACAAATAAATTTGTAAATATAATATATTGAATAATTATTTGGATAAAAAAAAATTGTTACAACTGGAATTCGAACCCGCCACCTCACACTTTGACTTGTGAGTAGCACGCTGCCGTCTGAGCTATCGGATCACTTGCAATCAAGGAGGAAAACTTTCCCTTAAGTATGGTGCTCATAACTTTAAACCGTCTTTTTCAAAATTGGTTGAATAGTGCGCCTTAATATTTAAGTATATTAACATCCTAAAGGTACACTACAACTACACCAAGTCTCGTATTAAACTAAAATTCCGAGATCGTAATGTCCCCTTGTAAGTTAATGAGTATAGCTGATTAATAGGAATTATGCCAACTACGTTGAAAAGATGTGAAACCGGGACCGGTTTCCTAAGTTTAAATAAAATCCGGACAAACCATTTCTGTATGCGAAATAAACGCAGTAAGTTAAGTTTAAAAGTTGAACCCCAGAATTGTAATCCATAAGAGAAGAGTGAATTAAGGTTTAGTAAAAGGAGAATCTTTTGAGGGAGAAACTGTAAGCGAGAGAATAAACCTAGGCGCTGGTTCAGAGTAGAAGTCAAAGCTTTAATATGTATATCCTAGGAAAGATTAAAAGAGAGGTGGATACCTAAATATTTGAATGAATTCGACGGCTTAATAATATAAGCATTATATGGAAGTGTAAAGTTATTAGTGTCGAACTTTTTATTACGTTGGTAGAAAATAATATATGTTGTTTTCTCTAGATTTAAATGCAAATAATTAAAAGAGTTCCAGCTGAATAAATTCTCGAGTACAAGATTAAAGGAGTGTTGTAACTTATCAAGTGAGAAATTCGCCGAAGAAATAGTGGCATCAATAGCATATGAAATAAGAGATTCGGGGGATAATAGTGCAGAGAGATCATTTATAAATAGATTGAAAAGGAGAGGGGATAAAATTGAGCCCTGAGGACGGACACCGATGTTTCGAGTAAGAGGTAGGGAGGATTTGTTAAACAAACGAAGGGTATATTGTCTATTAGTTAGGAAGCTAGAAATCCAGGCAAGAGGAAGGCTACGAATGTTAAAAAAATGAGAAAGTTTATACAGAAGCAGATTGTGAGGGATAGAGTCGAAAGCCTTTGAATAATCAATGAAGAGAGAAACCACCAGTTTTTTGTTAGTCATATTAGCTACGATAAAGTCAATTAGCTCATAGCAGGCAGTGGAAGTAGATCTCTTTGGAAAGAAACCATGTTGGGAAGGGGAAAGGAGATTGCTAGAAAAAAATATGAGATTTAAATTACTGTATGGCTGGAGCATTTGAAATTCAGATCTTAGGGATACTGAATATATTATTTTCAAATGCTTTATCAGTGAATTCCAGGTTAACAATTAAAAGAAAATAAGATTCATGTTGCAAATGTTTTTAAGTAATAATTTATCTAAAAAAAAAAAAGATTAAAGACAATTGTAAACCTGCATTATTTATAATTTATTTAATAGTTAAATATCTTTTACTTTAAAGGTAATCTGCATAATTTCATCATACGAATCGGCGACGAAGACATCGCAAGTTATCCAGCAAAATCATTGTTCTTGCATAATGAACTCTGCATTCGTATACACAACAGAACGTTTTCAAAAGGCAGCATAAAGCTCCCATGTTCGAAGCCGATTACTGGACGATTCTTAAGCATCCAATTGTCAATTGATTCTCAGAAGGACACATCTAAAGCCGATTCGGAAGACTTCCTTTCTCTTTGTGAAGTCTCGGTTTGGGGCAAACCCGTACGGCAATCGATAAAAGGCGAGTCTCATATTTTTAATGTTTGTTCGGATATTGAAGCGCTAGCTTTTCAAAAGAATGAACCGATTTTCAAACCCTATTTCTCAGTCCTCAAGCAATTTTGCATTTTATTGCAAAAAGCAAGTCACTTAAGTTTTGAATATTAACCAGCAGAGCACACTATTGCATTCCTTAAACATTGAATAACAACAGCGATCAACTCAGTAGACCGTAAAATGCTGCAACGCGTTTGGGAGGATTCTCATATCGGCTTGATGTGGCCCCTGCTGTAGAGCAGGAAATAAAATTTGAGCATCAGTACACTTCGTGTGACTTTATTGGAATTGTGTAGTACTTTTTTTTTTAAATAAAATATAGCTTAATGAAATCGATTCATTCGTGTTCAATAACGCTATATTATATCGATTACTAAGTTCTTATTAATCAAATTTCAGACAACAAGAACATGGCCGTTGGACAGCGCACGATTCAGAGTTCCACGGTTTCTCCTTCGGGATTGGCAGTCGATGGTATTGCCAAAGTTCCTGAAGATGGAAAGGAGCTTCGATTGATATGTGCCGTTACAAGTAAAGGGCGTTTTCATTTCGCTTCGTCCATTTTTAAAATTTTCATGATACAATATTAAAATTTTAAAATATATTTTTAAATTATGGCATTGTTACTTCTAAAGAAGTGGAATTGTATCCGTGGTGGGAGTTGCAATTTGAAACGCTTCACGTAGTTTATTCCGTTGCGATTTTTTATCGAGAAGCAAGTCGGGAAGGTAAATTTTATTTATCAGGTTTACATTCTGTTTGTTTCATTTTTTAAATACGGCATATAAAACAAAATACAAATGTAAAATTAGACATAAACTTAATAGAAAGAGATCCAAATGAAGGTAGATTATGCCCCCCCCGCGGCGACTTTGAGGGTTCTTAAATTTTCCAGCTTAATCTTTACTTTTGTAAAATTGGACACAGAGTGCTAAGACTCTGAAAACAGTTGACGTTTCGAATAGAGACTATCCTTTGTCAAAGCATAAAATAAAAATAATAATAAGGGCGTTAGAAGACCTCTTATACACAGACTGTCTTCTAACGCTCTTATTTTTATTTTTTGCTTTGAGTAAGGATAGTCTTTTTCTGAAACGTCAACTGTGTTCAGTTTCATTCCTGAGTTTTTCTGTCTCGTCCTTCTTTATCTTATACATCCGTCATTTAGGCCCTCCGCACACGAAGCGACTAAAAAGAAACCAAACTAATCGCCAACCAGTTACTAACTATGAATCGCACACGACGCAACTGAAAGTTGATTCAACTCGGTGACTATCGTGCTCACGTTTGCCCGTTTCGCGTGGTTGTTCTGCCATTTTCGCAGTTTCTACCAAAGAAACTAGAAACAAATCGCCGAGCAACTCTGTATGTCGAGTTGCCGATGACTGGTCACCAACGCGTTGCAAACTGGTTACCAACTAGTAGCGCCGTGTGCGGCTGCTAATTGAAATCAACGAGCGGCAACTATTTAGCGACTGATTGGCGATTTAAGTTTGCAACTGGTTTCTTTTTAGTCGCTTCGTGTGCGGAGGGCCTAACTCTTTGCAGTCCTCAAAACTGCTTAATTTCGGGAAAACAATGGAGTTCGGCTCCCGCCAGTACGTCCCTGGACTTAATTAAATTTCAGTTTGGGAATACTATTTTATATTACTGCGCTTGAGAATATATCCGATTAAGGACAGTCTTTTGAAAATAATGTTACAAGGAAAATGGTATCTGTTTGAGAAAAATATGGGCCTGATTCAGTAGATTACGATTTCAAATGTTAAAATGCCAATAGATATATTCGACGAAATAAAGGGTGTTTTAAATTGAACATTTCGTAGCTTGGTACAGCAAAAACTACTTATGAAATTTTGAGAATGCCTTAATTACATGATTAATTATAGAGAATGTAACAATGAAAAAGTGCAGTCTAAAACTATTTGAAGAATCCTTTGGACAGTTGCACGAGGTTTTAGACAACTAACTCCTACAACTCCTGCAGTACCTTGAACACTAGTGATGCCGATGAAATTTAATAAATAATTGTATTTTGCATCACAGCTAAAGCACCTTCTTGGAATGTTTGCAAGATTTTTTTGAAAAAAATATTTCCGTATTTTTGAATTTTTTGAACTTTTTTTTTTCTTGCTTTTAAATCATGTTCAAGATCATTCAATATTTGATATAATTCACATTTCCTGTTCTCTATCATTTACATCATCCTGAGGATCTTGTAGAACAACCTATGAAAGTTTTTCTTCAAATTTCACAATCATACTTCTTAACCCATTGCCAGTGAATGGACCTTTTCGTAACTCCTTCAAAGAACGAAATTTTTGCAAAGCTTCAGTAGCAGATTCACCGTTTTGTTAAAACAATTTTACCAGCAAAGCACGCTCTGGAAGAGTCAGTCATATTCGTTAATTTGCTAAACAGTTATGATTTTGATTCTGCATTAGCGGCTTTATATAACCAAATTTAGCATCCACCAGTATTTCATCTTGACTTCTATGGCGACCTCTATTGCTGACTTTTGGAACTAACTTTTTTTTTTAAACCTTGGAAAACATTTTTATAATGTAATTAAGGCATTCTCAAAATTTCATGACTTTCTAATGAATAGTTTTTGCTGTAGCGACCTTCGAAATGTTAACTTTAATTTAAAGCACCATGTATAACTACATATAAAACACTGATAAAATACATATTAAACACTTAAAAATATTGAGAATACAAGGAACAATG
Organism: Rhysida immarginata; assembly: GCA_023313115.1. Lineage (NCBI taxonomy): Eukaryota > Metazoa > Arthropoda > Chilopoda > Scolopendromorpha > Scolopendridae > Rhysida > Rhysida immarginata. The sequence continues at coordinate 3,623,132 of JAHWFO010012898.1, read as the reverse complement.
GTTTCAAAATCGTTTTTCTATAATATTGTAAACGTGCGCAACAATTTTATAACAATTCATCTGTAAACTAAAATCCGTTAAAATGACGGATTTAACTCTTATCTGTCTCTCGCTCTCAAAGCTTGCCGGCCCCCCCCCCCCAATACTGAACAACGCAATTCAAACTACTTTTTCATTCAGTAAAATTTTAAAAACTTTTTAATTTGATAACCGTTTATAGATGCCATTCAGTAGTGATAACAATAGTACTTTTATCAGCCTTGTTTGCGAACGCAGAGAAAGTTATATTTCATAAGCAATTCCTAAGCAGCTATATTTGTTTAGTAAACATACGTCCGTATTCGATCATAGTTTTCCAACATACCATAAAGTATCTTGCAATAAATGCATTTACATAAAATTATTTACATCAGTAATAATAACAACCATTTGGGGACCATGTTAAGCCTTTTTGGTCATTTTAATGTACAGGGTGAGTCAAAAGCCTGATAATAGAGATAAAATAATAAAAATATTATTATTAAGCAGGATAGGGGCTACTTGGTAGTAACATTTTCAAGTTTCATGACTTTTGGAAACTTATCTCCTAAACTAAGACAGATAGAGAGAGACATTGTGTCAATTACAAAGTTGTAGAGCACCCTTCAATTACTTTAAATCGAATGTTAAAATCGTTGCTTTATTGGGGGAAAATTAAAGAGAAAATTGCTTGAAGTTGGTAAGGTACTTCACGTCATTTGCAGAGAAGCACATCGTTTATGCGGACCAAACCACTAAATTGGCAGGAGGCTTGAATGATAGCCAGGCTCGATTGATACCCTCTTAAATTGGTAGGAGCTTTGCATGATTAGTCGCAATTTATTTCCTGCTCGTGTGTGTTTGGTTTAATTCAGCCCATAGGCTCCAGGACTATGACCATCAGGAGATTTCTAGGGGTAAGTAAATGCGGTGGTTTCCCTTTGCCTTCCGCATTTTTAACGACTGCTGTAAAATGGTTGCAGCAGCCGGGACCGATGGCTTTACGTGCCCTCCGAAGCACGGGGGGGAGGGGGGTAAAGATCGCATGCCACTGATGGTCACCCATCCAGTGACTAGCCGTGCTAGGCAATTCTTAATTTCACAGTGCTGGCTTGCTCTGCGAAAGCCTTCTCGATCACGGCCTTCCCCATAAATACTTTCTGTTAATACAGTTTACTGACTTATTCAAACAATGTTCCTGTGTTCTACTCCCAGAATAGTGTCAATTTGGTATGATTTTTTCCAGCATACTGTAGTATTGATTCAACCACTGCCTGGCTATCATTTGTGCCTCTTTCTCCCTGTCAATTTAGTGGTTTAGTCCACACCAACGATGGGCTTCTCTACCAATGACATTAAATACCTTACCAACTTCAAGCAACTTTTCCCTTAAGAAACCAATGAATTTAACATTCGATTTAAAGGAATTGAAGGTTGCTCTTCAACTTTGCAATTAACACTATACTATGCCTCTATTTGTCATAGTTTAGGAGATAAGTTTCCAAAATTCATGAACACAAATTTGCATAAACTCGAAAATGCCACTACCAAATTGCCCCTATCCTGCTTAGTAATAATATTTTTAATTTCATTAACTACACTAAATAGTTTTCGAGTGATACGATCTATTACCAGGCTTTTGCCTCACCCTGTATACTTTTCATCCATAATTTTTTTAGTCATCACTTTTGAAACGCCCTATATAATCCATGACTGGAACCTGAATTCTTGTTTTATATTCTCTGCATTCCTTTCGCAATTTCTATTCTTCGCAGATCCTTTGCACGCTATTCAAATCCGAGTGGGAAATGATACAATAAAAGAATTTCCAACCACAGAAGCATTCGATTCAAATCCTCTTTGTGGTGAACTAGAAGATGAAGATTATGTCCCCGAGTCCCTGACAAAAGTTGTGTGTGAATCGCCGCTCATCGGTCTCTATGTCAACGTGCAAGCGCAACCCTATTGCGGCTATCGTCCATGTTGGTCCAGGGTGTCTGCTCTCACTCTATGCGAAGTCAAGGTTTATGGAATTCGTTACACCTGATAAATTACTATTGTTTAATTATACACTCTATATAATAAAAAAAGTTCAAAATTAATTCAATCAATCATTTAATATTGAACATGTTTATCCAAATATGTATTTTAAATTGCGATACCTTTAGATCTATGATTTAGATTTACTTTAAAGAAGCTTAGTGCAGTAATTTGGCCTCTATCGCATTAAATATATTGAAGGATATTTTAATTATTCACTCAAGAGTTTTGCAGCAAAATGTAAAAACAATGTTTGTTTTTTTTTAATCATGAACGGATGTTGCTTAGCAAACTAGCAAATTTATTGAGGGAAACTTATTTTGCACTCCTACATGCCGATTGAGCCTTTCTTCAGATTGTCGCCCTATGTCGCAACTTCCACTGCACAAAGACCCGCTGAAGAGTACGAAAGTGATAGCACTCATGTCTCCTTACAGACTTTTTATTGCACAATAACTTGCACGAAATCCGTGCTTATTGTGCGACGTCGTCGGGCCTCTTAAATAACCCAAAGTGCAGTAATCGATCGATGCTAAATTCGGCGACTTTACAGAAATGTCTCCAAATCTATCGCTCGAATACCCGATCGAATCACGGGCCATGTAGGACAGCGTCGATTTGGCAATTGGCCCTCCGCTCGATAAAGTAACGTAGAAGCAACCTGTGAATATTGGCTATACAGGGTGTATAGTAATTGGTGTCCCGTCTTTAGGTCCAAATAACGGCTCAAGGGGAACAGGTGGGGGGAAAATGAATATTGATTATTTGGTTTTAATGTCCCCTAATTCAGAATAAAAACATTTCGCGTCCCTGGGGGTGAAGGGATAAATTTTGAAAATTTTAATTTTGTAGGGGTAGGGGTTAGACCCCATGTGTTATAGAAAGTTGTATAGCATCATGTAAAAAGTGGGTTTAGCAAAATACTCGGTGAAAAAATCTCATGCCCTGCCCCCTTTATCGAGTGGGTAAAGTGAAAGGTATGGCTAGCCGATGTGGACAAAAACCATACTTATTAGAAAACAGTAGGGCCTACATTTGGAAAAAATGAGAATGAATGAGTCGTTACCCTGAAAAGCTAATAAACTCGACCGTGCTTTTACCCCCAGGAAAAACATTATATGAAATTTGAAAACTGTACATGGGAAATGGGAAATGAGTTTTTCTGTTTTTGTCTACATTAGCTAGCCATACCTTTCACTTTACCCACTCGATAAAGGGGGCAGGGGATGAGATTTTTTCACCGGGTTTTTTGCTAAACCCACATTTTACATGATGCTCTACAACTTTCTAAATAACACATGGGGTCTAACCCCTACCTCTACAAAATTAAAATTTTCAAAATTTACCCCTTCACCCCCAGGGACGCGAAATGTTTTTATTCTGAATTAGGGGACATTAAAACCAAATAATCAATATTCATTTCCCCCCAATCTGCTCCCCTTGAGTCGTTATTTGGACCTAAAGACGGGACACCAATTATGAAACACCCTATATTCTAGTCCGAAATTTCCATTGACTCACTACTGCCTGCGATACTCCCGCAGCTTTCCTTTTGGGATTATGTACTACATCAGATATGCATTTCGGAGTAGGACGTTTCCTTTGGAAGGCCGCAGTTGCCATGCTATCATTGTTACGATTTCGAATCACATTTCAATATAGTTTATGGAATTTAGAAATTTCAAAATTTCGAGATTTGCCCTGCTCAATTATTCGTCGGAAAGATATCTGCAACCCATCCCAAAAAAGTAAGCACGTACACATGTACATAGCCAAGGGGGTGGGGTAGTTGCATCCCCCTAAATCAAATAAATTTATATACAAATATCTGATTAATGGTAGAAATATGATATAAGCGGGAAAACTTTGGAATATGAGCAATGGCTTTCTTATGTAGAGAAGGAGGTAGTATTTGGTGACCTTTTGTCACGTAATTTTCTCATTTATAGATTTGAGTTCCCTCCCCCAGGAGGAAAGTGAGTATTGAGCCTCATCCTAGCTACGCCCTTGCATTTGCGGCATCCTGCAGGAATATACAAAATGAACAAATTGGTACAAATTACTTGCAATTTCGTACGGCGCTTCGACTAAAGCATTTACATAGATGTTCATCAGCCTTGTATAAAACACGTTTATAAGAATAAAGGGTTATGTTTGTATTTATATATTTTAGAGCGTCTAAAATTGGACAAAACCTTACTAATAATGTTGCACATACTTTTTTAATTATTGATATTAATAAGATTGTTAATGTAATTATAAAAGCTTCATGTGTTAGATTTTCTAGCTTTTCTTTCTTATATTAAAAGGATTATTAATTACAGAATGTACAATTAAGTTGTTACGCATTTATGTAATATAATTTTGTATTGAAAATGTATAGCGCTTGTATCCTTTCTTATAGACTATATTTAAAAAATTAAGCAAAAAGATTTTTTCAATTAATAGAAGTATTTTTGTAATATCAGCAATATTTGTACATTGAAATATATAAAGTTTATTAAATATTAAATTATCGGTGTGTTCTTATCATTTTTAAATTATAAAGCTCTTGCTGATAAATAATTCTGTCTTTAATAAGGAATATATCTTTTGCTTGCTACTTGAATTCTGCATAGTATAAGAAATGCATTTTTGATTGGTTTTGAACATTTTTCCGGGTCGTTACACATCGAAAGGACTTGTAGACTGACATATTGGCCTATGAGTGGAGTTACGCAGTTCACTCTTCTCTTCTCGCCCGTATTCACTTCTCTCCGCAGTTCGCCGCACAGGGAGTTGTGACTGAATGGTCTTCCGAGGGGTTCTAGCGCAATCAACCAGTGTCCTACTCGGACAGATATCCTGGGAGTGTACACTGATAAAAAAAAAAAAAAAAAAAAAGTGTCTTTTCGAAAGCAAATTTATTTTTGAGTAAGTAAATGCATTTATTGGTATTATTCGATAGTTTCTCTTAATCGAACATTACGTCTCTGTAACATTTACCATAACAGAATTTAAAACTTTGCCAATAACTATGATTATACTTGTACGATCAATAAGTTCGGAAACTGGCCGTCCTGACGGGTATGATGTATTGTTATTCTGCGTTACACACAACATCTTCAAAAATATGGAAGCCTTCTACAATTATGCACTTCTGCCAACGCGAGTAGAGTTGCTGAAAAATTCCTGGAAGCCTTTGGAGGAGTTGGTCTTCAAGGCGGCCGTCACTGCATCCTAAACCTTTCAGATGCCCTCTTGAAACTGCATCCTTTAGAACAGGTAAAAGTCGCATGACGTGGAATCGGGTAAGTAGGGAGGGTGTGGAAGGGTTGATGTTCCCATTTTGGCCAGTGCAGCTTGCACCATGAAAGCCGCTCTTGCTTTTCCAGAGTTCTGAACGTTTCCGGCGGACAGAATCACGGAGGCGAGCAAGGATCTACGTATACTTCTCCTTGTTCATTATTGTCAGAATTTGATATTCCATTTCTGCTTCCGACGAATGCGAACAACTACAGTTCATTGGCACGCACTGTTTGGAAAAACCCTGTATGGCGGATCTGCTTCCTCCTTACCACGTCTCGCGTCATATGTGCCTCTACGCCACGGTCAAATTGTTCCCCTCTCCTCCAAGCCTGATTGGAGATAACAGCAGTCTCCGAGCTTATTGTAACTACTTGTACCGCAGCTCATTCGGGTAGCATGCAGCTACTGATGTAATTATCAAAATAACTATACATAGAAAGTTTATTTTGGAGGAAACCTCTTATTATTCACTGTCTTATACACTAATAAAGTCGCAGTAATACCTTCTGCATTGACAGTCAGTGGGATAGATAATCGTAGCCCATATACAACATAGACTCCTCCTAAGTCCACCATCCACCAAGGAAAAGGTTCACGGTCTGGAGAAAGAAAATAGTCGAAAAAAGCAGCTTTGTGGATTTATTATATAAGAATGAAAATTTAATTGTTATCGTGAAATAAGAAACAGCACCGTACTCGTCATAGCGCAATTAGTGCCGACTGTAATTGTGTCGTTGATGACTGGAATCGGACAATCGTTTGCCAAGTGGGATCCAAAAATCGATGAACTCGTAAGCGCAAATTTATCCATAGCCGTGTCAACCGGCACTGAAATAGACGAAGAATTATAACAAAAAAGAGCCAGAATACTAATAGGCGCTACAATCTATTGAATTCACTTAAAAGTTTGTATTAGTGAAGAGTTCAGGCAACTCCTGGTGAAAGAGCACTCACTGAATGATGAAAAGCAAATTAAATTACCCCAACTTTGGGTTAAATAATTAAAAATCTGTTGTATGTACTAAAAATGTTCTTCTATTTTTAAACATTTTTTGTTTAGTTACTTAATTTTTCTTTTTCCAGGTTTAAATTGTATGGCTGAGTTATTTTAAAGTCGAAATTTTAGCCAAATAAAAGTTTACATTTTTTTCTAATTTCTCATTAAATACATTATATTTTCTTTCATAGAGTATGCGCTTTTTACCCGTTTATATTCATTTTCATTATCAAAATATTATTTAAAAAAAACAATTAAGCGTGCGATTTTATTTTCTTTATAAGATGTTTCCCCTCCTCCTGCCAATATAAATGAATTCAAATATGATTACTTTCCCGAATGGTGATATCCCATTCCAATTTGGCCCTTATTCCCCAGACGGCCACTTCGCAGAGACTTAGGATGTTACCGTGAAGGATCGGTGGGCAGTCAGGATGTTTGCATACATCGACGATCTGAATGCTAACGAATCTTCCAATGAAGATTTTGTAACAAGTAAACAACTGATTTCCTGGTTTTATTAGGTTGTCTAAATAGACGCAAACATCGTTTTGGATAAATTCCGTGTTGGGTGGAAAGTGAGCGATATCCTCATCGCCGACTCGAATCACTGCGTCATGAAAGACCGCTAAGTGAATGAAAAAACAAAACAATATATTAATTATCATATAAAACATAACCGATAGCCCTGATTTTCTTACGGATATTGCTTCTGCACTCCCTCGGATTTTTAATAAGTCGAATATTTTGATGACTTTTATCGTTATAAAGATACTGCTATTCAAAATATTAGAAGTCTACATTGTTTTTGATCTCAACTTATCTTACATATTTTTCACTTCCATATTATCGATAATAAAAGTACATCAAATATTACTAATTTAGTTAGTTTATAATTACTAGCGATCTACTGCGTTCAATTTGTACAGAAGGAGCATAAAATTAGGTAATAGCAGTTCGCCTTACTTAAGAAAACAAAGAAGGACTTATGGGACTAGATGCATACGAATTCTTGTTAAAGAATTTTGTATTTTAATAGCAAAAAATTGTGAAATATTGAAACCCCCATTACTTTCATTCAGTGATCCTGCGTTGGCTATTTCAACAGCATGGACTTTCACATCATAGACCATGTCGACTCGCCACCATGGATGAGAATTCTCGATTTCGTCTGTGAATTATTAGACAAAAACAAAGATTCAATAATATTATAAAATTAAATTTATAAATGGTTATTCAAGACCTGTATATGGGACTAGACTAAAAGCTCATTACACTAGTCAACACACAAAGTATTCTTAGCAGTAATTTGTATGTAGAATCTGAATCTGCTTTTAGATTTTTTCTATCACGTCACGTTTCCAAGTTATGCACTTCGAGACTTCTATGTTAAAGTAATGGGTGTGAAGAGAAGCGTCTGCAATATTAAACTATCCATATTTTGGGGCCGCAAGAAAACTTATCAGGCCCCAAACACTGAATAATTTAAAAATGTTTCATTGAAATAAAAAGAAATCTGCGCATGCTAGAGAAATTTCAAAATTATATTCGTATTAAGCAGAAAAAATACTACCAAAAATCACCCACTTGAATTTGGTTAAAAGAAAAATCTTAAATTTTGTTGGCCAGTGTTATTTAACAAGAATAGCAAGAAGCCACTAATCCACATCAAACTTTTATTCGAACGAATGCGCATTTCGCAGCCAAGCTGCCTTCGTCAGCGTATATAAGAATTTGATCTGTACAGAGAGTTCTGTTCAGATGAAGTAGAAGAATTACAGGGTCGTATTTATAGTGAGTCAAAAGTAGATACAATCCAATTACAAAGTAAGTAAATAGAAGATAAAGCCCAATTGTCAGTCCAGATTATCCAATCAAGGTTCGTTGCTTTGGCTCCTATATTTATTCCATTGGTCCTTTTGGGAAGATGAAGAAGTTGAAGTTCATAAACTCTCTGTACAGATCAAGTTCTTGTATACGCTGACGAAGGCAGCTTGGCTGCCGAAATGCGCATACGTCCGAATAAAAGTTTGATGTGGATTAGTGGTTTCTTGCTATTCTTGTTGTTCCGTGTCCACAGTGTCTGGCTCCAATTCTTTCTGTGCTCATTATTTACTTATTACCTGGTACAGGATTAAAGATAATTTTTTTTTAAATTTTCAATAGGAACTCGCATTCAATTACTTGATGGATTATTATTATTATTATTATTATTATTATTATTATTATTGTCCAGTAATCGTGGTCTGTATCTGAAAATCACCATCTCCGCATATCAGAGCGCAAGAGAAAATTATGGAATGTATAGACAAATAAATCAAGTATTGCATCACAAAAGTAATAAATTATCTAATTTATATTCAAGTTAACAAAGAAAAAAACTTTTAAAAAAAGCGTCATTTTCCTTACAATCCGTTTTAGTGCACTTGAATTCCACCCCGTTATGCAAAGTAGAACTCAAAACTCCGTCGACAGCCAAGGAGGAGTCGGCGCCGAAGCCTGTGCTGCTTTGAGCCGTCGATCGAAAGAGCGCATGGTTTTCGACTAAAATAAAACCACATAGCCGGTCACAAGATTTCATGACTTCAAAAATTTTTACATATAATATACACTTTTTAAATTAAGATAACAGAGAGGGACTTACGGGACTAGAAAAATGTAAAATTGTTAAAAAGACAAAAATAAGATGTTAGCATAATAAAAAATTCATTATTTAGTCATCTTCCGATAAGACAGAATTTTTAGATTAAATACCTCTTCATTCTTTTGCAAATCTATACATCAAATACAGACTAAATTATTTTAAGTTAACTAAGCAATTTTATACGAACATCAGTTGGAAAATAGTATCCAGTAATAATTTCCGACCTAAAACTTTTAAATTAACTTCTGCATAGATTATGCGCAGTTCTAGTAAGTCACTCTGTGACAAAAACTACACATTTCCTGAAATTCCTGCCTGATGATGGCTCTCCGCTGTATCTGGTTCTTGACAATTTCACATTTCGGGGTTTTGCGATCCCTGTTGGTCGGAATTTTCCTTCGCCCGGAACGTTCAGGATTCCTGCACTGTATTTCCACCTTCCATTTACGTAGGACGAACGCCACAGTTGATTTCGGTCTGTTTAACTTAGCAACAATTTCTCTGATGAATTAAACATCTGAGGTTTGGCGTGATAAAAATCCTCTTTAGATCATTCTTTACTTACTTTCAAACAATTTCTCTGCTGGACAAACCACTCGGTGGATCCTACAATTACACCCTTATCGAATTCTGACGTCTGTCATCTTTTTTTCCAATCGCATTTTACATAACCGCAGCTGGTTTAAGTTTCAAATTGCTACACGAATCCATTAATTTACTGTCAGGGCGTGCTCAATCTCTTTTTGGTACATCTGTATTTTTTAATGATCTATTATTAGGAGCTTTAGCATAAAAGCTACTTATAAGAATGCGCCCTAAAGGTGCGTTCCCATAGCTCGCTTGAGCTTTAAAGCGAAGCTTGAGCTTTGAAGCAAATTCTACTCGCTAGAAAAATATGGCTTGAAAAGTTCAGCTTGAAAAGCCAAGCTAGCGTTGATGCTATCCCATAGCTAACGTGTCTCGCGAGAAATCGCAGGCGTGAATTTCAAAAAGCATGGCGCCTTCAATGCACGAAAACGTTAATTAATCTAAAAAGTATTTTGATACAAAAATTACTGAATTTATTTTATTTGATTTTTCTTTTATATTGTTGTATTAAGATTATTGTCAATTTATTGTTCTGTTATTGTAAATAAATAAATAAATTTTGTAAAAACGGGTAAAATATTTCCACTTTAGCAAAACGTGATATTTATTTTTATTTTCGATGAGGCTGCAAAAAATGGAATAAATAAATAAAATAAAATAAAATAAAACAACTTAATTTAAAAAAACAAACCTATTAATTAAATAAATAAACTTAATAAATAAATTAACATACATAAATTAATAAAAACACTAGTAAAATAACAAATAAATATAATAAATTCAGTAAAAATTTAATGGAATAAAATTAAATTAATGAATATTATACACAGGATTGAGTCATTGAATTATAACCACATACATAACAATCCGAATAGCCTCTTTTTGCAGCCAAAACAGCAGCTAGGCGACGGAGCATAGATCAATGAGTGCTTGGAAGGTGGCAACAGGTATCTGTGTCCATGCGATCAGCAGAGCATCACGAACTCACGAGATTCCGTGGTGGAGGGTCTCGCTGCCTGACGTGTCGATCCAGATGTTCCCACGTATCCTCGCAAAGATTAAGATCTGGGAAGTTTGGAGGCCAGGATATTAAGTGAAATTCATCCTCATGCTCCTCGAACCATGCACGGCAAATTTTGGCCAAGTGGCATGTGGCATTATCCTGTTGAAAGATGCCATCATTCGCAGGATGCACAGTTGCCATGTAGGAATGCACCTGGTCGGCAACGTTGGATAAATGTGCACAGCTATTGATGATACCTTCCAGTAATGGACCCAAAACATGCAACGAAAAATGCCTCAGACCATTACACGGCCTCTTCCAACTTGTTGCCGCCCAACAAGTTTCGGGCAGTTTGTATTCGGATGTCTCCCGGCGGATACGCGAGTACCCATCGATACGATGCAGTAGAAAATGCGACTCATCGGAAAATGCAACCTTTTTCCACTGGTCTAAAATCCAATGTCTGTACAGCAATGCAAACGCACGTCGTTTCTTGCGATGCACACTTGTCAAATGGGTACTGGAACCAGACGTTTGCTGCGAAGGCCAAAACGCAACACGGTGCGTTTCACAGTTATTTTCGATAGCTTCTTGGTTCATTCCTCGTTCATTTGGGCTGTCATAATGGTCATGTAACTAGCCGTCGCAAGCGCCGCTCGCCCCGTTCATTAATAGCCCATAGTCTTCTACAGTTTCTACGCCTGGAATGAACATCTTGTCCGTTCTTCCACTCATAGTACACCTTCACTATGGCACTAGACGAACAGTTCACGAAAACTGCGGTTTCCGAAATGATCATACCATTTTCAAGGCCTGTTAGGTCGCATACTTTACCCATGACGGCGACGACTGCTGTACGAAATGTTCCTCAGAAATCACCTTTATATATCTTCCAACAGGCAGGTTTATCCGCCCCCCCCCCCCCCCTGTGAATGAGCACAAACGTATTTACATATACCTACGTGGCGGTCATAATTCAGTGACTCG
>JAHWFO010012898.1:3598827-3611467 GCA_023313115.1 Rhysida immarginata | reverse complement strand
GCCCCCCCCCCCCCCCTGTGAATGAGCACAACCGTATTTACATATACCTACGTGGCGGTCATAATTCAGTGACTCGACTCTGTATAATAAATGAATATAATAAAATAAATTAAAATAAAATGATCTATATATATATAAAAATGAATTGCTGTTCGTTAGTCTCGCTAAAACTCAAAAACGGCTTGACAGATTTGAATAATTTATTTTTTTTTTGTTTTGTTTCCTCTAATACAGGGGTGGTTTAAAACAAATAAGAATAAGGAAAACCAACCTCTAAGGGGGGAAAGGGGATTGAAAATTTGTTAACACATTAACTGGTGTTGCATTATATACTTAACACATTAACTCGTGTGGCACTACAAATATAACACATTTGGGTCATTCTCACGAAAATGGTACAAATCATGTCCGCTACTTTTGAATTTTTTTCTGAAAATTTCGGAAATGCTACCAATTAAACAAATTTTGTTTATTTATTCTTCATTTAATTCTGTATAATCAGGTATTTATTGAATACTAATTATTAACTGGAGAATCGTCTCCAAGCATAGGTAATGATTTTTCAATTGAAAAATGGAAGGAAAAATTCTGCGACCCGGATTCGAACCAGGAACCTCGACTATCATGGCCGATGCCTCTACCAATTGGGCTATCGCAGACACCACGGACAGCCAAGCTGTCACAAGGTGTCTTAAAGACAACCAAGTTGTCACGGTTGAAAGCCCAATGGGAGACGGGAACCTGTCCGTGGTGTCTGCGATAGCCCAATTGGTAGAGGCATCGGCCATGATAGTCGAGGTTCCTGGTTCGAATCCGGGTCGCAGAATTTTTCCTTCCATTTTTCAATTGAAAATTCAGGTATTTATTGTTTTGACTTAGTGATTTATAAAAGTCTTAATTTTTTTTATTTGAAGAACAAGTAGGACAAATCTTGATGTCCCAACTTCAAATCAATAAGAGTTAAAACATTATTTAAGAAATTGCTTAAATACTACAACTATGTAAATTCTCAATAACATTGCATCTCTTACATAAAAATAGTTTTAACAATAAATTTCGTTAAAAAAATATTTTTTTTAATACAAGGTGATTCAGTCAATTTCTGAACATTTCAGTACTATGATGTATTGACCCATTAATGTTTACAAACTTAGCATTTCAGTATGATATTTTAGGCAGTTCGGAGTTTTTAATCCCGTGGAAAAGTCTTGATGATAAGCTCAATGTGGCCACCACGAACATTTTGAACTGCTCGCAGCCGAATGGTGAAGTTGTTCATGAGTCTATCCAGGATTTCTGCATCCACAAGGGTGCAGCAGTCGACGATGCTTTGTCGCAGCTGGTCTAGGGTTCTTGGTGCTGTAGCGAACACACTGTCTTTAAGGAACCCCCAGAGATAAAAATCACATGGGTTTAGGTCAGGACTCGCAGGCGAACAGATTTTTTGGTAGGGGAATCGACCAACCTTGTGCGAACATTTTCGACAACTTCGGCCGTTCGAACACGAGCTACGCTCCCGCCTTTTTTCTTGCCTTTAACACATCCAGTGGCACGAAATTGCTTGACAAAATCCATGATTGCTTGCCTGCCTGGTGCGTCTCGACACGTATACACCTTCCGGAACTTTCTTTGCACGGTTACAGGCGATTTTGTCTCGAAATACCATTCGACAACCTTGCATATCTGCTCTGTTGATAAAGCAGGCGCCATTTTTCAACAATACGATTTTCATGCAGCGCCGTTGCAACTATTTAGAAATTCGATATGGCGCTCATATTCTTTCAATTGTTTATCCCTAATGCACGTCATTAGAGTGAAATGGTCAGAAATTGACTGAATCACCCTGTAAGAAAAATTGTTCCTTAGTAATGTCCCAACATTTTATGTATATTGGAATGTCCACTATGTTACAGCCATTTCAAAAATAAAATAATAAATTAAATTAAACCTGGCAACAATTTTGAGATGAGTAAGTAGTACAACTTCCATGCTTAGTCAGCGATTTTGAATTCCACAGTCAACAAGCAAGATAAGACTCATTCTTTTTTTCTAATACTTAATTTGAGGGTTTTAATGTCCACTATGTTACATTTAAATTAATGATTAAAAAAAAGTCTTTTTCCTGAAATTGTATATAAACTAGTAAATTTAATATTATTTTTTCCTTTAATATTATTTTCCTTATTATTACTTTTTTATTTTTATTAGAAAAAATTTTTTTAGACTTAATTGTCCACTCTGTTATTAGTCCACTCTGTTACATACTCTGGGACATATGTTTTTGAAAAATGTGAATTTTTGTTTGTGTTTTGAGATGAAAGTTTATGCTTGCCTAATGAAACAAAATCTTAATACAAACAGAATACCAAGGAATAAAAAACTAATCCTCTGCTTCGTCCACTCTGAATATTTATTCCTCTGCTTCGTGAGATGAAGCCAGTGGTGTATCTGATGATTGCCTATTAAAGAAGTGAGTGCTAAAAGCGTGAAAGCCTGCATATACATGCTTCTTGAATTTAAAGCTGGTGGTGCTATAAAGTTAACATACCGTGTGTCTCAAAAGTCGCGTGCCATATGAAAAGTTCTTTAAAGCCTGGTTCACATAAAGTGCGTTGTGCCAGCGTTATCCGTTCCGTCAGCGTTGTGAGCGTTGTAATCATCAAGCGCTGACGCTGGCGCAAGATGGTGCTGCCAGTTCACATAACTTCCATTCCGAACGTCTGCGTCGACGTTATGGGATGGCAGAAAAATTTAACATAGACTTTAAAATCGCTGTTTAAACAAAAAAGTCCATAAATAATCTATCCATGATCGATGTTTGTGAAACTAGTAATTCAATATGCCACTTGTTTAAAATAAACTCATATTAGAAATTAAGAAATAAAAATAGATTCGACAATTGAATTAGCTATTCGTTTTCAAGAATTTTTATTATACAAATTGTTTTATTATTTATTTCATCATTTGATAAACCTGGGAGAGTTCAGTTGCAGAAAAAAAAGTCCTTAATTTTTAGGTTTCGGAATAAACCTACGTCTGTTAATCATGTGGCTACTGGCCTGCCTTTCAGAAGGAATTGACGTTGCCAGCACGCAGAGACAAAAACAGGAGAAGAAAAACAAAAAAAGAAAAAATATATAAAAAAAGATTAAGGAAGGTCCCAGGTCAGGGTCACAGCTGGCCTCCAACAGAATATATAAAAAAAATAAATAAATAAATAATAAAAAATAGACTGTATCAAACCATCGATTATATTAAACATCAATACCCCAAAACATCGATTATCTCACGACATTACTTCACGCTATATTTATTTGCTTTTTGGGATTAATTATTGTTCTGAATGGTTAGAATATTAATTTCACTGTTAGAAAACGATTGAACAAAAGCTGGATAATTTAAAGCCATGAACTCCAATCCACCGTGCTTTTATCGGATAATTTTTTACCGATCAGCGTTCGATTTACCTTTTCAAAAAAGTACAAATTTTTCAGATAGCAATTTTATTATTTATATATCTAAATTATTTTTATATAACGTATGATACTTTTATAAATTTATTAATGAACTGTATAAATAATTTTATTAATCTCATTTTTAATTTAGTGTAAACTCTTCGGCATCGGCCATGGCTCTATCAACGAACTGCCGAACTGCGCGATAGAGCATTCTATGACATCACAACACCTTGGAGTAGAGTGGGCTTGAATCGCCGACAATAACTTTAACACGTGAAGTACATAATAAAGCGATAAAAATTTATGAATGAAAATATTTGACTGGTTAATTATTGTTAGAATATTAATTTCACTGTTAGAAAACGATTGAACAAAGGCTGGATAATTTAAAGCCATGAACGCAAATCTACCGATCAGCGATCGTTTTACCTTCGTACTATTACTATTGACATCCATATCTGATAACAACATCAACTTCTAATCCGATACACATTACAATGGATCCAACATTTTACCTGCTTTTATTAGCTAACCATCAATTTTATTGGTTGTAGCTATATTTTTTTTAATTTATTAAAAAGAAAACATACACTATATGATCAAAAATATCCGGACATCCCTCACAGATCATCGATTGGCCCAATGTCACATGATAATGACTTGCACATCATTTAAATAGCTTCCCACACCTTCAGACACAACTCTGCTTGGACATTGGCAAGAATGGGTCGTTCGGCAGAGCTCAGTGAGTTCCAACGTGGAACCATCGTTGGATGTCACCTATGCGGCAAGTCCGTGCGTGACATTTCCAGCCTTCTTCAGATACCCAAGTCAACAGTAGGCGATGTCATTATGAAATGGAAGACCCGGGGATCAACAACAGTTCAACAACGAACCGGTAGACCCAAGAAACTAACGGACAGAGACCGTCGAGTGCTTCGTCGTGTCACCCGCAGCAACCGGAAGTCCTCGGCGGAAAAAATTGCCACAGAGTTTCGAAACGCCTCTGCAAATGATGCCAGTACGATGACAATTCGTCGGGAACTGCACACGATGGGATTCCATGGCCGTGCTGCTGCTCACAAGCCCCACATCAGCAGGGTCAACGCCAAGCGACGTCTGGAGTGGTGCAAAGCCCACAGAAACTGGACAATGGACCAATGGAAACGTGTAATGTGGACAGAGGAATCTCGCTACACACTCTGGCAATCCGATGGACGAGTTTGGGTTTGGCGCATACCTGGAGAACGCTTCTTACCTGAGTGCACAGAGCCCACAGTCAAGTTCGGAGGAGGAGGAGTCATGGTGTGGGGCTCATTTTCATGGTACGGACTGGGCCAGCTCGTTCCTGTGCAAGGAATCATGAACTCCGACCGTTATCTGAATGTTTTGGACAACCGTGCACTTCCAACGTTGTGGCAATTTTTCGGAAACGGGCCATTTCTCTACCAATACGACAATGCTCCGTGCCACAAAGCGAGGCGTGTACAGCAGTGGTTTGCGGACTCAGGGGTCGAAGAAATGGGTTGGCCGGCACAAAGTCCCGACCTCAATCCTATAGAGAGTCTGTGGGATGAATTGGAAAGACACTTGCGGGCCAGATCACATCGGCCAACTTCTGTACCTGAACTGATTCTCGCTCTTCGGGAGGAATGGAGGAACATTCCGTAAAGTACCTACCAACATTTGGTGGAAAGTCTTCCCCGAAGGGTGGAAGCTGTGATTCGGGCAAAGGGATGTGCAACGCCCTATTGATTTCCATGAAATCGTGGCTAGAGCGCAAACGTGCATGTGTCCGGATATTTGTGATCACATAGTGTATATAGCCAAGGCCTCCTCTAACTATTTTAGTTAGAGGAGGCCATGATATAGCGAAATGGGGTGGATACGTTGCTCTATTATGATTGGCTAGCGTGCTTGCTGCTGATTGGAGAACGCTGATACACACCAGCGCGTCGAAAGTTGAAATTTTTCAACGCACTGAACGCACGACATTCGCCTGACGCATGACCAACGAACGCCAACGGACGCACTGAAAAAGTTATGTGAACCGAAATTGACGCAGCAACGCACGACGCAAAGGTGACGCAGCGCACAACGCACGTTATGTGAACCAGGCTTTAGGTTCACATGGTTTCGCAAGCTTATCGTTCATGTTCAAAAGGAGCACCATGCACTCGAAGACAATGTCTTACACGATCCAAACTGTTTTCTGTCACGCGTAAAACTGTAGCTGGTGGGCTTGGCAATATTAGGGTGCCAGCGATGGAATTCGTCTGCAGCTTCTCGAGATGTTCTGTGGTGATCTCCACAAAGAAGTATCAGCTCTACACGTTGTTCCGGTATCAGCATTATTCCTCTACTTCACTATTTCACCTACAAAATCAAAGCAACCTATTAATCCATTTGGCACGCTTACCTTTCAGACACACGGTCTAAATATGTTGTCATGGCTCAAAGTGACATTGAAGAAGAAGATGACGAAGTTAAAGTTATGAGCGAAAATTATTTAAAACGATTGACACATATCTCCTATGTTCATTTGATCAAATTAAAAAAATCCTAGCAGAGCCAAAGTTAAAACTATTAGGTGGACGTTTATAATATGAATTTCCTTATGTTGTTGATATTTTCCAAAAAGCTTGACATATGTAAAAAGTAAATTTAATACAAAATTTATTAAAGTAGAATGTTGTTTGTTATTTTTTCATAAATTTACAGATTAATCCTATCTACAGCAGTTGTGTCTACTCTGTTATAATTATGTCCACTCTGTTACAGAAGTGTTTTTATTGTAATTTCAAATTAAAAAATCAAAAAAATTTTGAATTAAGAGTATTAACCTGTTTAGACAGATGGAATTGTACCCAGAATAGCGCAATTTTGATCTTATTTAACTCTATTTGATATGATAATCTAATTTTTGCACATACTTTTTTTCAATTTTGCATTTTGAAGCATGAAAACTATAAAAAAATGTAAATTTACTCTTTAACATAAAATTCTCCAGCATTTATATAAAATAAATGTCCCTTTGTTTGTGTTGCACAAAATGTTTTGAAAAAAAAAATGCGAATTTACATAATTTAATGCAACAAATAGATGTGTAACAGAGTAGACAAAATCTCCCATAACCAATCAAATCACATAAAAATCACATATTAGTACTAAGTTGATGTAATTAATTTTTACAAAACAGATAAATTCACTTTATAAGCTAATATTTAACATTAATTTAAGTTAGATTAGATAATTTTGAAACATCAAATGTACCATTTTCGTGAGAATGACCCATTTACTGGTGTGGCACTACATAATTAACCATATTAACCTCTTTTAGGGAGGGGGTAACAAATTGTACAGTCTGCTATCCATGTAGCGTGATATCTCCACCATGACCTACCTAAAACCTTCCCAGGGTCCATCGGAATTACCATGAAAAATTTCATCAAGATTGGTCTAGCCATTTTGAGATGCTTAGCGAACAGATGGGTCCATGTGTTTCTTTCTTATATAAATCTATAGTTTAATTCCAATCTTGATGAAATTTGCAAATTTGATCTTCAAAGCAAGAAGAAGGCCACTGTCTACATGAAATTTCGAAAAAATAATATTTATCGATAATAATTCATGGATTTAAATTCAAATTATGGACCAAAAATATCTATCTCCTGACGAACAATGCAAGGTAAAGTTTGTGCAACAATAGACTGCTCTGTTTGTTTCAACAGTAGTGATAGCAACACAGAATTCTAAAAATGATATGGCATTAGATACAAAAATTGGAGAAAATATACCAGATTCAGCCAATCAAATAGTTTTGTATATAAGACATGTTCATTAAGACATGTAAATGAATCTCAAGACTGATCATTTTGTAAATTTCATTAACAAATATATTTTGAGGACACACGACTTACATGCATAAATCGAGACCCACCCTCTTATAAAATATAATATTCTTCGGGCTTTCTAATTTCCTGACCATAATTTAAAGTTTCCCGTAATGGTCGTCAGAATACAGCTGGAAGGGTCTCCTCCTCTGAGAATCAGTGAGAAGGCGTCGGAAATTTTAACAATACATATAATTCCTGTCCTTTGTGCTTTTCTTAGAACTGATAGTTGTTAAAATATAACATTTTCTTGAAAAGCTTTAAAAATGAGCAGTAAATGGAAATAATGTAGAGTTAGCAGACTATTGAGAAACAGTGGAAAGGCAGCAGAGAAAGCAGCTAGATCGGTGCTGTATCGATTTTTTCAGTACAACTGCTTCAACTAAACAAGTGGTGAGTGACCCTGTGCCCGTCGATGCAAATGTGTCAACAGAAGAAACTGCGACTGCCAGATCACACCAAGTGATGAATGCACCAGTTTTGTTTCAAGACCTCGAGAGCAGAGTGTCAATTGCAACAGTTTACCAATTAGAAAAATTGATGGAAAAATTCCGCGACCTGGATTCGAACCAGGAACCTCGACTATCATGGTCGACGCATCTATCAATTGGGCTATCACAGACACTTGAACAGCCATGTTGTCACTAAGTGTCGTAAAGACAACCAAGTTGTCAAGAAGGAAAGCCCAATGGGCACCTGGTTCACAGATCGTGAATTTCTCCTATCCAAACCATCAGAAAGTTTGATGAAGACACAATAAGAAATAAAGAAATTAAACTGGAGCAAACACTAAACATTAGGTAAAGACTACTCGGTTGTTTTAAGACACTTAGTGATAGCATGGCTGTTCAGGTGTCTGTGATAGCCCAATTAGTAGAGGCGTCGACCATGACAGTCGAGGTTCCTGGTTCGAATCGAGGTCGCGGAATTTTTCCATCAATTTTTCGAATTAATATCATTTACTTGATGCTTGGAGTTTGCTCCAGTTTAATTTCTTTATTTCCTAACAGTTTATCAATTGTTGGAATTGCAGAATACATAGACACAAACGATCATGTACACCCATCGCCACCCAAGAAGAGAATTTTGGAATTGTTGAATTTTTAGATAAACAAATGAATTTTTAAAGGTCAGATCACACAAAATAGAAGAACTATAGCCATAGCCAGGGCTGAAAAAACGTCAGATCAAACTATTGTTTCATTTTCATTCTATTTCCTCCCAATTTCGTAGCCATACACATTATTCCACACATTGTTACTCCTGCACTATGGGTAAACTCGCTCAGCTATACACAATATTCCAACAGGAACCGGGGAGAACTGTTACAGGGCCATCCATTAGGAATATTTTAAAAGTTTTTTTTCGGTTTTTCTATATGAATTTTTACTGTTTTAATGTGTTAATTTTTACTGTATATTCCCATTCAGATATTGCAAACTTTCATCAAAAAGAGCCCGAGCAACGCCGGGTATATCAGCTAGTAATAAAACAAAAAAGAAATATAAAATAACAAATTAAAACTTATATAAAATAAACTCAATTAAATGTAATGAAATAAATAAACAAGTAAATAATAAATAAAATAAATAATAAAATAATAAATAAATTAAATTAAGTAAATAAAATAAAAGAAATAAATATTAATAAATTATTAATAAATTTTTTTTAAAACCATACTATAATACTCAAAGAAGAAATAATAATAAAATGAAGATTTTCTTCAAAGAAATCATGAATACAAAGGAGGAAAAAGAAACGAATACAAATCGCGGAATTCTTCCTTCCCTTTTCTCCTTTATATTCACACTATAATGTACGCATCCATTGCAGTCATCAGGGAAATGTTTGTAGTGCGCATGTGCCTCGGTCATTTCCAAGCAGCAAGTTGCTTTAAAATCAAACTGAGCTAGATGTACGCTTGAAGCGAAAAGCAGCTTGAAAATCCTCTTGCTTCACGCAACTAGCGCATATCAGCTTGGTGTTTAGGATAGCTTGAGCTTGAAAAATCACACGCAATACGCTTAAAGCTCCAAGCGAGCTATGGGAACGCACCCTAAGTCTGTACGTTTATCCGGCCGTCCGCCGTTTGCACGATAACTTGAAAAAGGATTAACTTTTTCAAATTCTGTTTTCAGAAATATGACCGCCAAAGTCTTATCTCGGCCGTATCAACTTATCAGAATTTTTCGTGAACCCCCTTCAAGTCGAATACACGTGCTAAAACAGTGAGTGTAAAGAATACCAAGATAATGGCATGTCATATAACAATCGATTTGTCAAAAAGGGATACATTCTTACTTTCTGTTCATCTTTTAATCATTACTGGCATCGGCGCGCGCCCGTGAAATCCCTTTGTCTACGCACGATTGCTCAAGTGCTCATAATCTACGTAGATTATTAAGTCGCGGAAGAATGAAGTTACTTATTGGTGTTATAATGTCAGTCTGTTCCCTTCATAATTTCTAGATTTTTTTGAGGTGGAAAGTTGAAATTTGGAATGTTGCTTCCTATGGGCATGTCCATCTGCACTATTTAGTTAGGTTTTGATTGGTACAAAGGTGTCGGAATTACGGGGATGGGATTCAGAGAGGACAACATATCTATGTGCTATTTAGGTACGTAAAGGCGTGAAATTCAGTATCCAGATTCCTCTAGGCAAAATCTACATTACTATAAAGTTTAGGCCCAATTGTTCCAGTGGGGTCGAATTTGCGAGGGTGGCAGTCACTTGGTCTTTAGAACTACAGCAACATAGGGCATGTGATATATGATGAGAAAGGAAAGAAAATACGAGATTTTTTACATTTTCTACATATTACGTTCGAGAAAATTAATTTTTTGATTAAAAAACTTGGGGAGGTAAAAAGTACAGATAAAGGGGTAAAAATAGATGACTGCAGGGTCTGCTATTTGCTTTACCCTACTCGGGGGAGGGGGAGATTAATTTCTTTTTAATAAATGTATAAATGTAGTTTTGCTTCACTGCTAAAGGTCCTCTTTGGAATGTTTACAAGATTTTATTTTAAAGAAATTGAAACAAGTATTTATTCCTGTAATATTGCCTGTTACTAAACTAATTCAAGAGATGACAAGATGCTGCAAAGATTGACAAGATTCTAGCTTAACAAGACAAAGAAGAACATTTGCACTTACTCTCGACTTCATCTCCCATCGGTGATTTTACACCCCAAACAAAAACTTCGCAAAGGGAGAGGATATTGGCACGAGAGTTTCCACAGAAAGTATCTTTACAAAATTCTACAATTTGAATGCTAACAAATCTGCCGTAGAGTGGCTTCTCACACACATAGTTGAGAGCCCCTGGTGGAATATAAACACCTTTTTCGCGTATGCAAATTGCGTTGGTATTAAATATGGTATTTGCTGGAAGGTTCGCAATATCTTCCATTCCAACTCTGATTTCAAAGTCGTGTAAGAAATCTAAATGTAAGAAAAAATTTTTTTAAATTTAAAAGGAAACGGATGAAAAACATATTCGTAAATACTTTACTCGAATTATTTATGTTACCATTTTTTATGTATCATATTATCAAGTATGAAGTGCATTTATATTTAATGTGTTGATACATTTTTAGGACACTTACTGTGATGTTCATCTCCTCTGTTGTAAATATCCACTTCGAAAACTATTCTCTCATGAAACATGTCTATTCTCCACCATGGATAATGATCCGCGCCCGGATTTTCTAAATTACATAGAACATCGAAATATTTTATTTCTCTATACAAATCAGTCATTCGCATCAGAACATATATTATGTTTTCTAAAATTAAATACCGTCATCAGTACCTGTAGTAGAGGCACAAATAGGGACACTCTTATCCGTTATTACGGTGTCGGTGAAACCATCGACAGCTAAAGAGGCATTCAGCTCAGGCCGATGGTTGCTACTTTGCAGGGCCTCGGAGAAATAGGCCAACTCGTGTTCTGAATGCATAAATAAAAATATAACAACTCAGAACACGAATATAAATAAAAATATATAAACTGAGTGGTTTTTCGTTTTCGAGATTAATTTTGAATATCGCGATTTCTTATTTTACAAGCATCAATAGTATCTATAGGTGAGTAAAATATTTCAACTTGGTATGAAGCTGTGAAGTACAGATTCTTACAGTTCCCTAGTAAATGAAATCAGGTTTCTCTAAAGGGCTTTGTTTGCTTAGCTGCTGATTGCGCATCACTGATAGCCATATCGAAGTGGAAACGTAAAAGCATCCTAAAGAAAATTTTTGCATATGTTGAAAAACTTTCATGTTAATTTAAAACCAGTAATCTCATGCATTTCCCTTTTTAATAGTGGTATGGACAAAATGTTATGAGAAAACGTTTGTTCTCACATAGTCACTTATACCAGTGTTTCTTAAACTTATTTCTATGAACCCCCCCTCAGCGTTTACAGAATTTAGTAACGCCCCCCTCCCCCTCTGCATCTTAAGGTATCTGCAAATATCATGGAATCGGGAAAGTCCCTAATTCGGGGAGAAGAGAGCGAGAGAGGAAGCAAGATATAAAGATGGATCGAAAAGGCAGTTAGCTACTTATGAAGAGCTTGCATAATGAATTGCTCTTACCACCGTTTAATTATAGAAGTGAAAGGATTTATAAATTAAAAAAAAAATTTTGCTACTGTCTTCAGCGATACAATTAATTACACGGGCTATTTTTTCAACCTTTGATGGGGCATAAAATAATCATAACTGATTTTATTACTAGGAGTCGATACAATAAAAGTTAGTTTTCGACATAGTCACCGTAAAGGTTGAGACATTTTTCATAGTGGTGGAAGAGTTTTCCAGTATCCTCTTCATAGAAGTTTGCCTCCAGCATGTTGAAATAGGTCTCCACGGCATCTTGAAGCTCTTCGTTGGTACGAGAGGCATCCTGTCCTCTAGAATTGTGTTGATCGTAACAACGCACGACTGCATACTGCAGTGGCCTCAGCTTCTTGAGCAATTTTAATGGGAAGTGTTCGATCACCTGACATACAGCCCAGGTCTGGCGCCAAGTGACTTTAAGCTTTTTTGAAAGCTGAAGAAAAGTCTAGTAGGACAGCATTTCCGCACCAACGAAGAGCTTCAAGACGCCGTGGAGGGTTACGTGTCAATTCGTCGAGGGTCAATTCGTCGAGTGTCAATTCGTCGGCGTCAATTCGTCGAGCGTCATTTCGTTGAGAGTGTCAGTTGGTCGCGCGGTTACTTCGTCGGAGGTCAATTTGTCGAGCGTCATTTCGTTGAGAGTGTCAGTTGGTCGGGCGGTCAATT
>JAHWFO010012898.1:3498430-3593827 GCA_023313115.1 Rhysida immarginata | reverse complement strand
AATTGACCGCCCGACCAACTGACACTCTCAACGAAATGACGCTCGACGAATTGACGCCGACGAACTGACGCTCGACGAATTGACCCTCGACGAACTGACCTGATACCGCCGTGGAGACATATCTCAACATGCTGGCGGCAAATTTCTATGAAAAGGGTATTGGAAAACTCTTCCACCTGCATGAGAAATGTTTCAATCTCTACAGTAACTATGTTAAAAAGTAATTTTGCTATTCACATTTGTCTTTATTTTACAGTGTTGAAAAATAAATTGGAGGTTGAAAAATAAATAGCCCTCGTATTACGTAAGTTCACACAACTGAATCATACATGGATAAGGTAAAATCGTAATCCTACCATGGAATCGTAGCCGGACGTGATTCGCATGTCTCGCAACCCCTCTCCCCGACTGCTCATATGTTACTTAACGCCCCCCCCCCCCTGCCCATATGTTTAACTTTGAGAAACACTGACTTATACTACTACTCTGAAACCAACTGAGTCTCAATCATCAAATTAATAAGATACATTTCTACTGGAAAGATGTTTATTCTATAAAATTTTCATAATTTTTCACTCAGTCCCTTTTGAGGTATCAAGCACTGAAAAATTAGGATAACGAGCCTTCCCTCAGTTTTGAGAGGCTCTACAAAAACAACGGACGGATTTTCAGGGGTAAAATTTCTATAGCAACTAGTTCTACAAGATATCGTTCAATCATAAAAATCATAATATTCAAGGCGAGTCTCTTTTCCTTCATAAAAATCAATGGCATCCAAGATCTTTTTATAAGTGTGTTTTTCTTCTTTTGGTATAATTTTTTTTGACAAGGGAAATAAAAATATAAACTTTAGACCATAGTTATCTGTTGGTCTAAATTAACTAAAGAACTTCACGATGCATCTTCTCTTAAATTTTTAAACATCTTCTCCTTAGAAGCATTCGCTCGGGCCTAATCACAACTAATTTAACTTCTATATATCTTTAAATATTAACTTAACCGATTTACATAGTTCACTGTTAAATTTATTATTATTATTATTATTATTATTATTATTATTATTATTGTTACTATTAATTACACACTTTTATTGAACTTCACTTGTTTGTGTGCTTGTGCTTTGTGCGCAAATATTTTAATTAATATTTTGCCCACTTCCTGACTACCTAGAGCTCTGCAACTTTCCCCAACGGCGTCTTATCGATGACAATGCATGTTTCAATCGTTAGTTTCACTAGTCTTTCATTTGTTCGTGGGGGAGGCCATGGCCTGGTGGGCTTCCACTGAACACACAACTTCAGGGAAGTTAAGCAACATCGGGCACGGCTAGTCACTGGATGGGCAACGATCAATGAGAAACGATATTCACCCCTCCCCGGCTGCTGCGACCATGTTACAGCAGTCGTTAATCCAGGTCCATCCAGGGACCCAACTCGTCGGCCTCTAGCCATACAGGCCCTGGATGGACGTATTGGATACAATCAATCAATTAAAAAAAATATATCATGACATAACGACCCCCTGTATTGTTATTTATTGTTATCGTTGTTAATTGTTGTATATAATTGTTGTTAATTTGATCATCAATGCTAGCAAAGTTGTTGATTGTGGACAGCATTGTGGAGAACCAACGTAATATATTCTATACGCTTTCCCGAGATCAGACGTAGCCGACTGGGCGGATTTCCAAGGTTTCTTGGTTTTGTAGTTATTATATAAAAGCTTATTTTTTTAAATACGTAAAGACTAATAAGAATGAAACAAAGTACATAAAATAAAAAATTTAAAGCACACACTTTCACCTTAGAAAGTGAATAAAAAGTAAAAATTCTAATTTTAAAAAAGATGAAAGTGTGGGACACGTTTAATATTAAATTTTAAGAAGAAAATACTGCATACATAAAAAAAATAAACGCGCCACCACTTTTACCTTTTTTGAAATTAGATTTTTTACTTTTTACTGCACTTTTTAAGGTGAAAGTGTGTGCTTTAAAAATTTTATTTTATATACTTTTTATATTGATCTGTAAAATTTTTGAAGGATGCCACTGGACAGGCCTCCAGGCCTTTTGGGCACCTTTTTATAAATAAATTATTCTTTTTTATTCAAAAAACTATTATTTGAATTTATCTTTTTTCATATAATACTTCTTTTGTTTTTTTGATATTATTATTATTATTATTAGTATTATTATTATTATTATTATTATTATTACTACTAATTTAATGTACTTTGCTATTGTAAATAATTGTAATTGTAAATAAATATTATGATGAACATTTTGTTTTTATGATTCATCTTGATATCTTTAACAGCTGTTTTTATCATTTGATGTCAAATAAAAACTATTGAGAAAAAAAATTTAATCATATTTTTAAAGTCATATAGTTATGGGGAACATTTCGTAAAGAATAATAAAAATTAAAAATATTAAGCAATACTGCCTAGATGATTTTACATGGATTGACTCTAAAACAGTTTAAAGCAGAAGCACATTCTCTTGGGAGAGGGAGGATAAATATCTCAGTTTTCGAGATTTAAGGGAAAATTAAGGCATTAGAAGCATTATTTTAAGCTTTTGGGAGGAAATGTTCAAAGTCTTATGCTTAAGCCCCTCTATCCCGCAGATAAAGCAGTGTTGAAATTCTATTTGAAAGTTTGAATTGGTTTTCAAAAAGAAATTTTCAGAAGGTATGATCGAAACAATTAAAAGAATTAAATTAACTGTTAAAACACCCGGGTTTTCACAGTTTCTAAGTCAAAGATTCTTAACGGGTGGTCCACGAAAATTTACAAGTCTATCATTAATAGCTCACTTCGAAATTCTAAAAACTACTCTATTAGATCCATGTCATTATTCTTAATTTATAACGGGATTTCCGGATACTTGTTAAAGAGGACCTGCCATTATTTTAATAACCAAAACTGGTCCTCGACTTCGAAAATTCTATTTAAATATTTTGTTCTACATAATAATTGAAATTTTTCACTAAGCATCATTATTTTTAAACTAATATAATTGTTACTTATTACATAAAAGATAATTACTAAGCCGACTCAGCCGCAAAGATATGAAACGACGGTAATTCTTCTGTATTCTAAAAAATCATTCATATACCACTCAAAATAATTACTGATTTGATTTTCGGTGGCGGCAGAGTGTAGACCTTAGGAAAGATCTCAGTAAGCTTCTTTTATGTAGTAAGCAGTGATATCTAAAACAACAGCATTTTTAGATATCATAGGTAGTAGTAAGAAACAGTGCAGCGACCGTTACTAATTTAACTTTTATTAAAATCATATTGGACTTCAGAATTTAGCTCGAATTACAGCAAGTGGGGATTTTTTCCAACTTCTAAATTGATCTATTTCTGATCTGCATTCAAAAGATTTCAAACCGCTCAGATTGAATCGAAATTTATGAATGTTTTGAATTGCATTTTGCAGTTTATTCCATACGTACTCTATAGGAATCAAATCCAGATTCTGAAGATCGTTTCTGGCTATTTCAGTATATATTGCTGATTAGTGTTTTAATTTATGTTTCTCAGAGGTTACTTATTCGACGAAAACAGAAAAAAGATTAACTTACTGAGAATTTGGGTGAGATAGGGCACAGGCGACCCGGTGATAACGATTTCACACAGGGATAGAACGTTCTTGTTTCCGGCAGGGCATCCGGGCATTTTGCACAGCAACACAATCTGAATGTTAACATATTGGCCACGCACAGGGCGAGCACAAGCGTATTCATTCCATCCAGGTTCAATAGATCCCTGAATATTAATGCAATCTTCATTCTTGACGAATCGTACATTGGCCGGGAACTGGTGAATATCGTAATATCCGGCTTGTATTGAGACATCATGAAGAAGTGCTGAAAAAAATGCAAAATTAAATAGCAAAGGATACATGTCTAATGATGATTTACTACGTCTTGTAATGAGAATGCAATTATTTCCATGACTGATAATACAGAAGATATTCTTTAACTATTAATTATTAAATATACTTCAAAGTATATCTTGAAGCATTTGGAGCATTAAACGAAATATTCTTAAGAGGAAAAGATTATTAAAATTGAAAAATAACGCATACTTGATGCATGCTTGTTATCTCTTCCAGATTTTGCTTCCAGATTTAAGATAGAAATAAGCTGAATTATGTAGTCTTTTGTTAGGTCAATTCTCCACCAAGGATAAGGATCATTAGCTAAAACGCAAAGTCAATACCCATAGAATTTTGAAACTGAATTTTTTCAAAATAATTTATTTATACTTGTATTAGTAATCTAATCTCACGTGTAAGATACGAGGTAACAGTAGGCATTAAACAACAGAGAATAACAAAACAATGCTAATATAATAATGAAATATTGGAGAAAATCCTTAAGCATTTTTAAAATATAAAACATTGAGATTCAAAAACAAAAAGAAAGATTCCATGACCTAGGCTCGAGTAGTGTCTACGAAAATCCGGTTCGTCGTTTCTAATATCCAGTCAGCGCGGACACTAGTATTGCAATTACTTAATATTTTAAGGCATTACTGTACAATGTCTGCAGTGGCTCAGTGGTAGAAGAGTAGAGCAGATGTTTCTAGCCTTTAGTTCGATCCCAGTTCACGAAATGTTTCCTTTCGT
This sequence comes from Rhysida immarginata, assembly GCA_023313115.1. Taxonomy (NCBI): domain Eukaryota; kingdom Metazoa; phylum Arthropoda; class Chilopoda; order Scolopendromorpha; family Scolopendridae; genus Rhysida; species Rhysida immarginata. Next base: position 3,589,185 of record JAHWFO010012898.1, on the reverse strand, counting down.
TTTTCAATCTTAATATATTTAAAGAATTTTACATTTATATTTTGCATTTAGGGACTTTAGAATTTGACATGATAAGTAAATTTTAAACTTAAAGACAATATAAATTATTATTATTTTTACTGACCAGTTGTCTGAGAACAACTTTGCTGTTTAGTTTCAAAAATTCCATCGACAGCTAAAGAAGCTTTGTGATCCCCATCTGTACTACTCTGTTCTGTTGGTTTATTATAAGATATAGTAATAGCTAAAACGAAACATAATTTAATGTAATTTTCCATCATACAATTAAATATAATTTGAAAAATTAGTCTTGAACTGGCAGTATTTCACTGAGCTTTACGAATTTAAAATTTTTTATTAAAATAATGCCGATAACTGAATAAAAGAACCAATACAAGTCTTAAATTCGCAAGGGCATTCTAATGCTACTAATTCAAATGGAAACAATTTCAGCATTTCTAATCTATTTTGAATTAATAATTAAGTTCAGTGGCAAGTTATTTTGAATTCATAAAGCAAGTCTTTGAATTACTTAAGGATGAGAGCTGAACTTACGATCGGAAAAGCCCATAAGGTAATTGCCTGATACTTCAATTTCTGAAAGAACAATTCGATTGTTATAGGTAGAACAGACAGTCAGACTACAGTTCTGGGTTATTTGAACAGAAACGTAGCGGCCGAAGAATTCCTTTCGACAAGTGACAACCGTCCGACCCTCCGTGAGAATTCTGTCGTGAAAATGGCGACAATCTTGCCTTGTTGCAGTATAAAAGAGTGGTTTAAAACTCGATAATTCTCTTATATCTTCTAGTCCCACTTGAATTTCAACATCATGCATAATACCTTAAAAAATTATATTCGATTTTATTCTACATTTCAGTTTTAATATCTTGTGCAGTTTTATAGCTGCCGCCACGTAAGTTGAACGATCTTTTTGACATACGCAGTAAGTTATCTCATCAATATGCTTTGTCTGGATTTTATCCATGATGCACTTGTTCTACTATAGTAATGGTGGAGATATCGCTGAAACGTGGAAAGCCTATTAAAAGTCATATTATAAAACAAATTGCATTCGAGTCGGCTATTCTGCGTCATTTTTTAATTTATTTATTTATTTATTTATTTCATTTATTAATTTCATTTATCTATTTAAAAGAAAAAACGAAAATAGAAAGTAAATATAAATACGAAAACAATGTTTCGAAAACGAAAGCGGATGTTTCATGGAATAGCTAAGCGATTTACTTCCCGTTAACGTCTATTGGTTGGCGTTAGAAATGACGTCATCCTGTCGTTCAACTTATGTGGCGGCAGCTATAGCGTATTTATTTTAATATACAAATTCTAATACAGTAAAACCTCACTTATTACTTTCTGGACCGAGTCTAAAGAAAAAATCTTTACTAAGCAAATATAATTTTCTTTACGAACGCAGATTATTCCGTGATATATGCGTCCGTTAGCGGGTGAAACGAGCCTTGAAGTTAAGTCCAATAGTTCAAATGGACAAGGCCGAAAAAAGCAAACAGCAAAGAAAGATACAAAATGAGCAGACAAAAGAAATCTAAGAAAATGTGACGAAATGAACGAGGCTATTCGAATGCAACGAAAAGTAACTGTGACTAAGCGATGTATGACGAAATGAATAGAAATAACAGTTATATGTATGACTATTCTTTAATAATGTCAAATTCCAACAGTCAAACACTGTTATTACGGATCCGACTAATATGAATTCCCGCTTAATTCGAATTGTTTTTCTGTTCCCGTCCCAGTGAATGCTACGGGTTAATACGTACAAATTTTTAGGTCCCTGAAATTCGTAATAACAGATTTCGACTGTAATAAGGATGAATTCAGGATAATCCACTAGCGGCAGGCTCAGAGTAAGCGAGTCGTCTACCTCCCATTAGGATGGTGAATCGAGATTTAAAACAGCTTAAGTGATGACGAAACCTCGAGCTGGCTTTCTTTGGTCCGTTTAACTGTAGGTAAGGAGGAGTGTTTGTCCTTTTTTCCCTAATTACTTTTCCAAAAAGGAAATGCCCTCATAAATTGAGCTAAAAATTGCACCAGCAGGGATGTACTGCTAAATGAGGTGTCCGACATTAGAGGTTCCACTGTATATACTTAATTTAACAAACATTAAAGAATGAAGTTTAATACCATGATGCCCTATGTCTGGCACGTACAAAGTTATTTCTCTAATCTTGAAAGAATCTCTTAAGTCCACTTGAAACCAAGGCCTCTCGGCAGGATTCTCTCCTACAGATAAACGAAAATCATATTTCTTTATTACATGTTAAATATATAACTCTTCAATTTACTAAATAGAAATTAAACGCCCACTGATAAACTAAAGAAGTTATTTTTAGCAATTACGAGCAATCTCGTATAATGCTCAATGTTGAAATTACCCCAATTCGATGAGTTGTTTTGCCAATGAGCGTACTATATATGTGCGAGGTTGAGAAATATGTAAATCATTCCATTTCAAAGCTTATCTAAAAGATTCTATGGAAAATAAACATGTAGTCTATAGTCACTTAAGTATGAAGTCTCTATCAAATTCCGAAAGAGGGATTTACAGATACTGCTTCGTTAACTTAATTCTCCTTAACCGCCGTACAACGTTCAAGACATTGATTTCCCTGTCCATCTGTTCTTTTATAATGAATTTCATTGATTCATATTGTATCGGGTAATTTCAATATTGGTCAGAGTATAATAAGAAGAGTGGATGGGAATACAATTTAAACTTATTTGTTACTATAATAACTATAATATTTAATCATTATGTTGTTCACCCAAAGGGTAAAACCATTATTTTTGTTTCAAAGTCTTATTAGTAAACAAGCGCCTCTCCAAACTGGCCACATTTAATTACCAGCAGTGCTGGCTAATATGGGTCTTCCTCTTTCCGTGTGAGCCATACTCATATAACCATCGACAGCAAGACTCGAGACAAAGTTTTCTGTTTCTGATGACATTACGGTCGGCTTTAGAAATGCCCGGTTCAGTTCTATCGAAATAACAATTTAAAACATAAGAAGCATACGCAATCCGCTCCATCTTGAATACAGATGGTTGAATACATTATAACTGAACGATTTGATTATGTAACTATAGGGTTGAGGAAGACAAGAGAGTCGGTATTGTACTGTTCACCAGAGCACGTCGCAATGTATAGAAATATGTTGCGAAACCAGTTGTGGAACCAGTTGCGAAAATGGCTTTGAAGCATTGGTTGTAAATAAACTGACCTTATTCAGACCTCTCTGAAAGCCGTCCGACTCATCGGATATACGTTATATGGACCATGGGGAATAGATTTCTTCAATAAAAAAGTTACTTCAAATTTTGACAACCAGATCCCCACAAAATCTTTATGCGAATTATCATTAGACTTACATTTCATTTATCGTTTACCACGCCTTTTAAGATCGAGCTCTGTTGTAAAACTTTTTTATCAGAAAGGCAGCAATGGCTTAGCTGCACTGCATGAATGCATTAAAAGGAGTATGAAATGGAATTATGTCGAAGAATGATATGAAGAATAAGATCGTGAAATTTGAAAAAAACTGGGTACTTGGGTGTGCTGTAAAACGAGGACGGAAACCGACTGCGAATGAAACTGATACAAAAGTAGTTACCTTTGGTTGACAATGCCTCCAGTTCTCGCTATCCTTCAGGAACCACTGTTTGCAGAACACTGTTTTCATGCAATATGGAGTACCTCCCCACATTGGACGACAAGTCAAGGAACGGCATTGTGCTAATTTAGCGAGGATCGTGTAATATTCACGGCTTTTTTATAAAAAAGGAATGAGAACTTTACCTGAGTTGAAAGCCAACACTACATGCCTTGCTGCTTAAATATCTCGCACTACATTGAACACCTGTAATGCGCTTTCAACTCGTGATTGATGTTGATGGAGCATACGTTGATCACATTCTGTAATTGAATAAAGTTTAATTGTTCTGATAGGTTATTTGTCCTTCTTTAGATACCACAATTTCCCCTGGTGATGAAAATTTGAAGCATTTTTATTGCAGAAATTTTTCCCCATGATCTATATAACATAAATACCAAGTTTTATCAAAGTAGAACGGTTTGTAGAGGGTTCTGAGTAAGGTCCTTTTTATTTTATAACAACTCTGCATTAACTTTCCGACTTTTAGATGAGCCACTCCATGCTAGTGAAAAAAAATGTCTCGAATGGGTAGATATTATCCGAAGATGCAAAGCCAGCCGATCTGAAGAGAGAGGCCTTTCAGAGAAATGGCTTCGAACTCGGCAGCAGCCACCTCGACCAGCAACGTTGATGTTCTGATCGAGCAGATGTTCTGATAGAAAATCTACCAACGTATCAACAGAGCCTAGCAGAACAAAAGAATTTATCTCAACAAACAAGTGGGCGTATCATTCATTAAAATAAATAGGGTTGAAATGCTGTTATAAACGCCCTGAACACAAATAGACGGCAGTGCGTATGCAAGAACGCCTCAGAATACCAGAAAATCTGTATGAGGGATCGCTGGCAACGGTTTGTTTCTCGAGATGAACCTGGATGATACCAGTAAAAGAGGCGTTATTTTCTACCGAGACAGAAAAGGCTTTCTCGACAGAAAGACCAAAGTAGTGAGGGGGGAAAGTGAAGCGTCTGATCTTGTCAAAAAGTGTAGAAGTCTCCGAATCAACAGTGCACACCATTATCGCTAAAAATTTCAAATTCCCATCAGGTATGGACAGGACCTAATCCGTGATTATCGTAGAAAAAATAAGCACAGAAAACGACCGCATGGACAATTGTATTGGATTGCTATGGCTTCGGATTCTTTAAACGAGCCTTTGGAAGTAAGCGACAACCTACACTGAATGGCCTGTGAAAAGCCATATGGCTTATTGAGTTGTGGGGGAGGGGTGATGAATGCCTTGCGACTTATTCTCCTAGAATGGAAATCGTGAGGCAGAGCGATTGTACGGAATTATGGTTACCAGATAGAAGCCTGGGATTTTGGGAATGTTCGACAGTTCGGAATCGTTCAGTTATAACGTATCCAGCCCTCTGAGAATATTTAGTTAATCGATATATACCTGATTCTGGACGGAAAACCCAGACTTCAACTTCAGCAAGAGCTATTTTATTAAAATTATACCTACATCTTTGACACTCTTTTATGATTTGCATGGTCACGAAACGTCCATTCGTAGGTTCTTCACATGTAAAGACATTGGCGCCGGCAGCCAGGTCACCTTCAAGGTAAACGCAGAGATAATTCTCCTTGAACAGAGTTTCCGTATTGTCGGGCATATCGGCCACATCAATCATTCCAGCCCGTACTTCGATGTCATGAAGTAATGCTGCAAAATGATTTAAATAATAATAATAAGGAAAACGTGAGAAATAAAATATATAAGTGCAATAATATAAAAAAGTCATACTCCAAGAATAGTAACGATTTTTGTCGAACGCACAAATTTTTACATTACATTATTATAAGTAATCCAATATATAAAATCGATTAGCGGATAGTTATTTATAACAGAAATAAATCTTATAAAAATTAGCGAACATTACTGATGATTGATAGTGGAAATATGTGAATTTTTCTGCTATGTATTAAAGAAGTTCACGAGACTGTTACTTTAATATGTATAATCTATATATATAAAAATGGATGTATGTATGTATATATATTTGTGTCTTATACAAATTTAGAGTTTTATTCTGATCTTGATGAAATTATGCACACTTGACCTTCAAAGCAAGGAGAAGAGCACTGTCTACCTGATATTTCTCAAAATTTTTTTTCTTCGAAATTATTCAATAAAAATCGATATTCAGATGGCAGTGCCATCCTTTGGAAGCATTTTAAAACAATTTTTCGTGCATGGTTTTAGTTTCAATTTTGTGTCGCCATCTATTGGTAGCATTTTAAAAATAGTGTTTTAGATTTTTAAACAGGAATTTTTACTACACCTATACCTCGTTATACGTACTGATTGGTTCCAAAAACTTGGTACGAAACTCGAATAACCGTATAACGAATACGTACTTTTCAGGGTCAGTAGAATAGAGGCAATGAAAAAATGTGAGACGTTTTATTATGTAGCTCTCATCAGAGGTCACTACTGTACTTTTTTAAAAATAAATTTCCTTGATGACGCTTTGACAATACCCAACAATAATTTTGATACAAACATATACAAATTAAATTGAAATCTGCTTCAATTTTTTTAATGAAATAATACAGCACAGTAATATATATTTTTTATAGTCTTTAGTTTATTATTTCTATTTCTTCATAAACATCATAATATATAACGAAAATAGAGTCTAATTCATAAGCACTAACTATGCTTACAATTCAGCAATTAATTTCAACACACAAAACAAGAACTTACACTGACTCACTACAAAAGAGTATCGCTTGCGGCGCATGCATCGCGTGCAACGAGATTAATTTATTAGAGTGGAAATAACGACGCCATGTTTGAAGCTAATTGATAGTTGAGTTCATAGTGGTGGCGCTGATGATCATTGGCCGTATATTGGCGAAATATTGGATACGTAAAACGAATTAGTCCATAATTTGAAAAGTACGTAAATCGAAAAGTACGTATAACGAGCGTACGTATAACGAGGTATGGGTGAAGTAAAAACATTATTAAGTACTGAAATGTGCTTTATGATATACGAGGTCTGTTCAAAAAATACGTAGACTGTTTGAATTGCGCGGGCCCTGTTGGTCCCAATCAAAATCGCTTGGTGTCGCCATCTTCTGACAGATCCGCTGATTACAACGCAGTTTTTTGATTGCAAATATCAGTATTGGTTGATTAGCTACGCGGTTGTTTGTGAAGTGTGTTTTTTTTTCGTTTGGCGGATTTTTAGAATGAGTGACTTGAACGAGCAAAGAGTTGCTGTGAAATTTTGTGTTAAACTCGGAAAAACTGCCACTGGACGAGTGGAAAAGGCCAGAAATGTGGACGAGAGGTGACTGGTTGTTTCATCACGACAACGCTCCAGCCCATTCAGCCCTCAGAACTCGAGAGTTTTTGGCCAAACACTCGATCACTGTTCTTCCTCACCCACCCTACTCACCTGACCTCGCTCCTTGTGACGTCTTCTTGTTTCCCAAACTCAAAAGACCTTTAAAAGGAAGGAGATTTGAGACGATTCCCGACATAAAGGCAAATGCGACGAAGGCGCTGAAGGACATCACAAAAGAAGCGTTCCAGGACTGTTTCCAAAAGTGGAAACACCGTTGGGATAAGTGTGTGCCTCGGGGAGGAGAGTACTTTGAAGGGGACCCAGATGTGTAACTTCTGAATAAAGTATATTTTGTTTTATGACGTCAGTCTACGTATTTTTTGAACAGACCTCGTATATATGAATGAATATAAGGTCTCATGAATGAATATAACGTTAAATTAATGGCAGTCTAAATTGTTTTAAATACACCTGGTTTAGTGGAACCATTATGGTTCATTGGAACTTTCAATGCCTAGATATTTGCAGGTTATATATCTAATAACTTGGAATGATGTGTCATGAATGTATATAACGTAAAATTAATGATAGTCAAAATTGTTTTAAAGGCACCTGGTTTAGTGGAACCAAATATGTTTCTTTGGTACTTTCAATGCTGAGATATAGCACGTTATATACTAAACAATTTGGAGTGAAGTCTTATGAATGTATATAACGTGAAATTAATGGTAGTTGTAATTGTTTTAAAGGCACCTGGTTTAGTGGAACAATTCTGGTTCATTGGAACTTTCAATGCTAAGATATGGCATGCTATATATAAAACAACTTAGACTGACGTCTCTTGAATGTATATAATGTAAAATAATGTAGCCGAAATTGTTTTAAAGGCACATGGTTATGTGGAACCATTATGGTTCATTGGAACATTCAATGCTAAGATAGGGCATGGTATATATCAAACAACTTGGAGTGACGCCTCATGAATGAATATAACGTGAAATTAATGGTAGTCGTAATTGTTTTAAAGGCACCTGGTTTAGTGGAACCATTATGGTTCATTGGAACTTTGAATGCTAAGATACGGCATGTTATATATCAAATAACTTGAACTGACGTCTCACGAATGTATATAATGTAAAAAAAAATGATAGTCGAAATTGTTTTAAAGGCACCTTGTTTAGTGGAACTTTCACTGCTAAGATATGGCATGTTATATATCAAATAACTTGGAGTGACTTCTCATGAATGAATATAACGTAACAATAATGATAGACAAAATTATAATAAAGGCACCTGGTTTTGGTGGAACCATTATGGTTCGTTGGAACTTTTAATGCTATTAAAATATGCTATACTTTCAATGATGTGTAATTTTGAATACAACGTAAAGTTAATGATAATTCAAATTGGTTCCAATGTACGTGGTTTAATGGTATCATTATGGTCTATTAGAAACTTTCAATGTTAACATAGGCCAGTTGAAAAATATGGTTGAATTATTTAGTTTAGCTTTTCGGTACTTGGTTATGTCATTCCTTTATAGTTTATTAATTCTAATCTTTGTTTATGTGTTCATTTTAGCTGTACATTCACATTCAGATGAATCAAAATTTTTTTCGAATTTGACCCCGAGCAACGAAAAAAGCTTTCAATTTAAATAGAAAAAATTCATGTTCAAAATTCAAAAAGATGTCTTTTAAAAAGTTCCCAATGGATGGCGTCTCCAAATATGACCCTTTAGCAAAATATAAAACATGAATTCTTTCTAAAAATTCTAATCTTTCTTCATATGTTCTTTTTCTGGATATTAACTCACAGAAATTGCAACATTTCATCAAAAAAGAGCCCGAGCAACGCCGGGTAAAACAGCTAGTATCTAATAAATACAATGTACAGGGTGATTCAATCAATTTCTGATCATTTCAGTACTATGATTTATTGACCCATTAATGTTTACAAACTTAGCATTTCAGTATGATAATTTAGGCAGTTCGGAGTTTTTATTCCCGTGGAAAAGTCTTGATGATATGCTCAATGTGGCCATCACGAACGTTTTGAACTGCTCGCAGCCGAATGGTGAATTGTTCATAACTCTATCCAGGATTTCTGCATCCACAAGGGTGCAGCAGTCGACGATGCTTTGTCGCAGCTGGTCTAGGGTTCTTGGTGCTGCAGTGAACACACTGTCTTTAAGGAACCCCCAGAGAAAAAAATCACTTGGGTTTAGGTCAGGACTCGTAGGGAGCCAAAGAAAGCCACCCCCAAATCGATCTGAAAACCTGTTTGAAATGACACGATTTCTGAATTTCTGATTGAGAAAGTCAATCATTTCATTAGTGGTGTGAGGCCTAGCCCCATCCAGTTGAAACCATTGATGTCGAAGCGGTATACGCCTCTTTCGCAACTCGGGGATGAAGAAGGTTTCCAACATGTTAAGGTAAGCCTGTGACGTTACGGTGCCCTCAAAAAAGAACGGACCAATGATGTCTCTTTTGGAAATCACGCACAAAGCCATAACCTTTCGTGGATGAAGAGGTGACTTATGGATCTCAACCCCAAAAACGAACGTTATGTTTATTAACGTCACCTGACAGATGGAAGAAGGCCTCATCTGACACCCACAGGTCAGATGTCCACAATGTTCTGATTGGCTTCCATTTCTGCTCCAAACTCCATCGCAAATTGTTGTCGCTTCTGTCTTCCAGTGTCTGTTAACTCCTCATAAACATGATGGATCTTATACGGGAACAAGTGTAAATCCTTTCTCAAAATTCGCTACATCGTGGTATACGACAGCCCTTCTTCAATGGATAGGCGGCGAACAGATTTTTTGGTAGGGGAATCGACCAACCTTGTGCGAACATTTTCGACAAATTCGGCCGTTCGAACACGAGCTTTGTTCCCGCCTTTTTTATTGCCTTTAACACGCCCAGTGGCACGAAATTGCTTGACAAAATCCAAGATTGCTTGCCTGCCTGGTGCGTCTCGACACTTATACTCCTTTCGGAACTTTCTTTGCACGGTTACAGGTGATTTTGTCTCGAAATACCATTCGACAACCTTGCATTTCTGCTCTGTTGATAAAGCGGGTGCCATTTTTCAACAATACGATTTTCATGCAGCGCCGCTGCAACAATACAAACTCCAACTATTTAGAAAGTCGATATGGCGCTCATATTCTTTCAATTGTTTATCCCTAATGCACGTCATTCGAGTGAAATGATCAGAAATTGACTGAATCACCCGGTATAATAAATATTAAATATTTATACTTAAGTAGTAAATACTGTGTATAATAAATACTAAATAATAAATCTTTCTATACATATAAAGAAGGAAGTTTGTTTGTGGGTTTGTTTGTTATACAAATCTACAGTTTTATTCCGATCTTGATGAAATTTTGCATACTTGACCTTCAAAGCATGAGGAAGATCACTGTTTACCTCAGATTTCGAAAAAATAATTATTGATATTAAAAAATCAATATTCATGGTTATGGCAAGGCATATTAATGAGAAATATCTCATGATCAACAATGCAAGGCAAAGTTTGTGCAATATAGATAAGTTTCAATTTGTAACAATGCATAATATTCCTGTTATTCAGGCTTTTCTTAGAATTGAGAGTTCTTAATACTTAACAATATCTTGAAAATCTTTAAAAATGATCAGTAACTGGAGATAATGGAGAATTAGCAGACTATTGAGAAAGAGTGGAAAGACGACAGATGAAGCAGTCCTTTAGCTCCGTGCTGTATTGAGCAAAAGGTGAGCATATCAATAGAAGAATTGGCGACTGCTAGACTACAAAAGTGATGAATGGCCAATTTTGCTTCAAGACAGAGTGGGAATTGCAGAGTGGGAATTGCAACAACATCAAGTGTGCATCTAAAGTAAGATTACGTGACTAAGAAATTATTTAGGATAGCTGTGGTATACATGAAGAGGTCCATCCATTGCGAGCATTTAAAAATTTTTTTTTTCGAATTTTAATTATGAATTTTTAATGTATTAATTCTAATGTTTTCATGTGTTTATGTTTAAGATATTGCAAAATTTAACCTAAATTTATGATTCAGAGCCACGCCGGGGTTATCTCCTGGCTTATTTGGTATCACAGCAGATCCGAACATTTCATAAAAATACATTTTGACTATATTCTGTGTGAATGTGAATACTTTGGAAACTGAGATGCTGATAATGCGATGATTGGACGTTCGTTTCCAAGAATTATTAATAATGAGCATAAAATGATGATGCAGTGACAGGACATAGATAAGGCAGCGTCTATTGAGGAGGCAAAGGTGTCATACGTGTCTCCCTTGAGCTCCCTATCATAAGTCCAGACGACTGGCAAAAATTTGTGTTTTTCTCGAAAGTTAAGAGAAAGAACGAGTATTGGTCAAAAAAAACTCTGCAGCTAAAGCAGAAAAAAATATACGGGCATTGGAAACATCCGAACAACGAGAGATTCGAATAGAGCAAGAGGGTATAATAGCTTCTACGTCAAGGGCAATTAAAACTTTGGTCTAAAGTATCCAGTGAATTTCTCCGGAGGTGAAGATGGATATCATTTTAATCTGAGGCAAGTCAAAAAGAAGTTAAATAAAGTCCCGGTATATCACCTAAAATTCCTGTTTTTCTAGAATGGATAGTCCCTTAAACTGGATGTTGTATTGATCGAGTTATTAGTTAACCAATTTGGAATTATAATTTAACTCAGAATAATTTGAGATTGTTCTGCTCATCTACAAGTGTAATTATCCCGGGCAACGCCGGGTTCTCTGCTAGTAAATAATATGTATAACATCTATGATACTCTAATATCTTCACGCAAATAGATTAAGATACGGCAGATATCTGGAATATGGGAGAGAATAATTATCCATGATTCACCACTTAGAACCTGTATTAATCGCTCTCTGTAGAAAACTATGCTTGGACTTTGTAACAACCATGTATGAACTAAAAAAAGCATTTGCAATTAAAAATCAAACGCTTATATGATATGTATTTCTTATCTTTAGGTCTTGTATCACGTCCCCAAAGATTTCCAATTTTTACATGTTTCTAAACACCATGGGCACTCATACAAATAAAACCACTCCATATTTAATAACAAATATATTACGCTTACACTCGTAACCATTTCCTACATTGTAGATGACGATTTCCATGATGGTATATTCCTTCTGCAGATCAACACTAATCCATGGGAAGTCAGCAAAATAGTCTTCTGTTGAAAACAACCAGGGAGTAAGCTGGTTGCAAAAACACCTAATTTTATGGATAAACATTTCAATGGACACTTGTTATCTTATCAGGTACTTACGGTATTCTTCACATTTTCTGCCTTGGAAAATATCTAAATTGTATCTGACGTGGCCATCGGTTAGGCTTTCTGGAGTGGGGAAGGTAAAACACACGAGATCTCTCTTCGGGACGTCGGATGAGTAGAGGTCGCCATATCCACTTTTAGCAGGTCTGAACAATGCGACATTCTCCACTATGATTATAAAAAGACACTTATAATTTGAACAGTTACAAATTCATATAAAGGGTGTAATATAAATGTTGGACGCTACATGGAGGATCGTTTCCTAAGGACAAAATAAGACGAAAATATTCTTGGAAGTTTTTAACATACGGCATACGCTTCGAGAAAAATGAACTTGAAATGTAATGGCTAAAGCTCTGGATTACTAAGTACGGCAATCCGCCATTTTTGGCCCAGTTGGCTCAATCAATTTATTGCGCCAGCCCTAAAAATTCGGCTGAAATGAATTTTATTTTCAAAATTTTCGCATTATTATCCTCTGAAATATAACTGACAATCAATAAAATTTAAAATGAATAAATCTCTGAGCCAAAGATGGCTGAAAAATACTCACGTGACATCAAACCAACCAATCAACAACCAATATTTCTGCTAGCATTGGGGAAGGTAATTACCGTACTTTAGTAATCCAGAGCTTTAGTGATGAAGCCCCCGCCCATTTTAGTATTAAAACTCGAAATTATTTGGAAACTAATTATCGTCTTAAATGGACAAGTCGGGAAAGGGAATACCTGTGGTCATTTCGTTCCCCAGACCTCAATCTACTTGATATTTATTTTGGGGGATCATTTAAATTGATCATTTTGGGTATCATTTAAAATCAATAGTCAAATCAATATTAATGACTATTATGCTATACGCAAAGTATCGAAGTGGATTGTCAGCAAATCAGAACAACGCGTGGTCATTTTGATCGCATAAGGAGGTCCATGGCAAACTTCCTAGCAAAGTCCATCGAAGTTCATGGTGGACATTTTGAACAGTTACTATAAACACTTATTGCCGTTCAAAGGACCGATGTTGTGTAACCAACACGTTATTTCTCCTTGTTTAAAACACGACTGTCGAAGCTTCAGATTTGATATGAAATAATTGCATTGCTATGAAGTTTCGCAAACGCACTGCCGGATATGACGTCATCACATTTCAATGTCATTTTTCGCGAAACGTATGCCAATTTAAAAAAACTTGCAAGAACCTTTTCGTGTTATTTTCTCCTTAGGAAACCATCTTAGTAGCGTCCGAAGGAGTCATGAGGTTAAAACATGCATTGTGGCAGAGACACCATCAGATTTTACTCCTAAGAGAGACCAACCTCTATCTTTTTCCAGGAAAAATTAAAATTCTTTCGGGAGGAAATAAAGTTTCTTGTAGGGATCTATTTACAAATCTTACTGTGGTATTAAAGGCCACAGATCTTTCCTTACATGTATTTGTGAAATAATGCATAATTCAATGATGTTTTCTAATAGTGATGTGGTACATGGTTGTTGTGTGATTTTTTATCATATTTTTGTCTCTTCAATAAATAACATTCGGCCGAAACCTGTAAGCCATCTCCAGCTCGGATTAGGAATGACAAGAAATTAAAAAATTTCGCTACTGAAAATAAAAGTAGCATTTTTTTATCAATTAGGCTACGCTTGCTATGCTATAAATGCAGTTGTTTTATTGTTAGAATCTTAAAATTCGGGGCGCCAGTTGATCACAAATCAGAAGCGAAAGTTTACCTTTTCATTCAAATCTTTCTAAAGAGTTAAATATTACTGAGTTTCAAGGACTTACATTTTTTAACTTCTTCATTCATTTCATACTGAAATACAATTAGGAGAATTATATACAATAAATTTGAAGGCAATATATAATTAATGAGCAGAATTAGATAACAACTCACCCGGACATAAAATACAGCTTCGTTTGCCGGCCCTTTGCCATCGCTGCAAACTGAGAAAACCCGTGTGCTTAATATGTCATATACCCTGCAAGTCTGCTTCCTATAACTGAAATGTTTTGCTATTAGTTTTTAATCTCAGCATTTCTTTCATCTCAATTTTAGGGACAGGGGTTCCCTTACCTGAAAACTCGGCAATAGGTGAGGTTTTGTCGACAGAGTGAGGCGCATTGGTGGAGGGAATAAACGTTGGTGGACTTGAGCCAAGGCTCGATGCTGATGCTCTCACAGAAAATGCCCCATAACATAACATGTTGATTTTTCGAACCAGTTTGGCTTATCAAAATAAAAAATATATATAGATCAAGAATAAAAATAATAAAGCGCATATTCCGGTTATTTTATACACTTCTTTGAAAAAAAAAACCTCTTTATACTTTGGATAGGAGGATTTTTAGAATCTTTATAAAAAAAAATCAAATTCCTTTTAGTATAAAATCGTGTATACTCCGAAAACAAAGCACCATAAAATGTTTTATGTGCACATTAATACTAGCATAAAAATTAATATTGCTATTTAATTCTAAAACTGTTGTTTAACCGTAAAAAAAGCGATAATTTAACCTTAATTGTCAATTTCTAGTGCATGAATCAATTTCTAGGTCATTAAATTATATTTGAAATATAAAAATTACTATTGAGAATCATAGATAAAAAACATCTAAGAAATTAAACAAGATTTAAACGGTTTTGCTAAAATGATCAACGAAAAATATTTTTTTATGATATCCTGATAAAAAGTGTTTATTATTCTTGTTTTTATAGGAAATGTTCTTGTTTTTCCCATTTAATTATCTAGAATCTTCTAAGATTTATTATTAATTTTAAAAAGGATCTATGTAAGTTTATAACTTATTATTATGTAATAGATCAATTCGTGAACGAGAACATAATGATGGTTACCTCTTCGTTTTCTTCAAATTGTAAATTATGTTGACTGACGTATTCAATATTATTAAGGAGGATTCGTCTAATCTTTATTTACGTATTAAAGCTATGTTAAATATAATAGTTTATTAGGAATCTTTGAGACAAAACATCAAGAACAGCTACTCTTCTTTCATCAAACTCATTGATACAGGGTTATTCAGTCAATTTCTGACCATTTCAGTACTATAATTTATTGACCCATTAATGTTTACAAACTTAGCATTTCAGTATGTTATTTTAGGCAGTTCGGAGTTTTTATTCCCGTGGAAAAGTCTTGATGATATGCTCAATGTGGCCACCACGAACGTTTTGAACTGCTCGCAGCCGAATGGTGAAGTTGTTCATAACTCTATCCAGGATTTCTGCATCCACAAGGGTGCAGCAGTCGACGATGCTTTGTCGCAGCTGGTCTAGGTTTCTTGGTGCTGTAGTGAACACACTGTCTTTAAGGAACCCCCAGAGAAAAAAATCACATGGGTTTAGGTCAGAACTCGTAGGGAGGCAAAGAAAGCCACCCCCGAATCGATCTGGAAACCTGTTTGAAATGACACGATTTCCGAATTTCTGATTGAGAAAGTCTAGCATTTCATTAGTGGTGTGAGCCTAGCCCCATCCTGTTGAAACCATTGATGTCGAAGCGGTATATGCCTCATTCGCAGCTCGGGGAAGAAGAAGGTTTCCAACATGTTAAGGTAAGCCTGTGACGTTACGGTCCTCAAAAAAGAACGGACCAATGATGCCTCTTTCGGAAATCGCGCACAAAGCCATAACCTTTCGTGGATGAAGAGGTGACTTATGGATCTCATGAGGGTGCTGGAAACCCCAAAAACGAACGTTGTGTTTATTAACGTCACATGACAGATGAAAGAAGGCCTCATCTGACACCCACAGGTCAGATGTCCACAATGTTCTGATTGGCTTCCATTTCTGCTCCAAACTCCATCGCAAATTGTTGTCGCTTCTGTCTTCCACTGCCTGTTAACTCCTGATAAACATGATGGATCTTATACGGGAACAGGTGTAAATCCTTTCTCAAAATTCGCCACGTCGTGGTATACGACAGCCCTTCTTCAATGGATAGGCGGCGAACAGATTTTTTGGTAGGGGAATCGACCAACCTTGTGCGAACATTTTCGACAACTTCGGCCGTTCGAACACGAGCTTCGCTCCCGCCTTTTTTCTTGCCTTTAACACGTCCAGTGGCACGAAATTGCTTGACAAAATCCATGATTGCTTGCCTGCCTGGTGCGTCTCGACACATATACTCCTTTCTTTGCACGGTTACAGGTGATTTTGTCTCGAAATACCATTCGACAACCTTGCATTTCTGCTCTGTTGATAAAGCGGGCGCCATTTTTCAACAATACGATTTTCAAGTAGCGCCGTTGCAAACATACAAACTCCAACTATTTAGAAATTCGATATGGCGCTCATATTCTTTCAATTGTTTATCCCTAATGCACGTTATTCGAGTGAAATGGTCAGAAATTGACTGAATCACCGGTAGAAGATTCTGCAAATGGTCTTGAGTTTTCATAATTGCTTTTTAAATTTAATAATTATTGTAACAATTGGAATACGCCAAAAAGAAAGGAAAAAAGAAAGGTAGAAAGAATCGTATTAGAACAAGGATCGGAAATGTTTCCCACCAGGGAAAATAGTCACTACAAAAGAAGAAAAGGAAATACATAAAATTGGAAAGTTGATATTTAAAATTTATCAATAAATGTTGAACTTGTCTGAGTTCTTAAGAATATTTTTATGAAGGCTGTAATAAAAAATACATCTCTTAGAATAAGGAACATTAAATCTAATCATTTCCAATTTTGAAATTATGAACTTACGAGTTAAACTGGAAAAAAAAACAACGATACTTTTCAAATAATGTTTTAATATATTCAATTTTATAAGCTCATTTTTCTGAATAAAAAAATTTTCATTGGATTACTGATAAATATAGCACTTGATGATGGCCAAAAACAGCTGTCAGACATAATGCTGATTAGACAGCTAGACGATTTACTTTTTATCAATACGATAAAATACTCCTTCTTTAATCCAGATACTGCTTCTTTAATGCATTCTAAATCTTTCGAGATAAATCGCTTCATGGCCACGTTTTTTAAAAGCTATTTTTACTCATGGTTATCCAATCAATACAACTATTCATAGGTTATCCTAAGAAATCATCATACTCGTATGATCTGCACATTCCTTTTCTGCCGATTGAAACAGTAGAGGGGGATCGATAAGAATGGTGTCATGTGTGTCATGTACAGAATATAGCAAGTACGTAATCTTTTCACAATTTTATACTGTGCAAACATTATCTTTTGGATATATTGTTTTATTGCCCTCACAGTATAAAGCTTAAAACGATCCTTTAAAAAGCAGTTTATTGCTTTAAAGGTCTGTCTCAGAAAGAGGTGCTGATCATATATAGGATATTTTGGTGTAATGGCTTGATTACACAAAAAAATCCATTGCAAAGCCTAATGACTGGATTACTGTTCTTCCAATATATCACAACATAGGCCTACATCTTGTCTTTATTCATTTTCTTGAAAACCGAATAAGTGAAAATTAACAGATAAGTTTCAGAAAAATCAAGTTTCTTATCATTTTGGGTATGAAGTGGAATTCACGTGAAAATATACATCAGAATATCTTCCGCATTATTCGTTTCAATAAAAAAGTTTTTAAGTATTACATTTTGAGAGAGATTTTACAGGCTATCCTTTTATGTCAGTCTTATTATTAAGAATAATATGATTTTAATGATTCGTAGAATTAAAATGTTTAGGATTATTTAAATATTCTTTGAACTTCATCTGTAGTAAAGAAAATATCATTCGCTTTATCGTTTGTCTTGTTATGATACAATTCAGGACAGCACTTCACTTGCATATTCCAGATACTTCACTTAATTTTATCCAGCTTTTTTTATTTACACTTATGATTTTACGTCTTAATGAACTCTTTCCCAAAATTTGAGTTCATTTAAATTTACATAAGCATTTTATGTTGAATTAATGCAAATAAACGTCATGAATCCCTTTTTTTGATGACCAAGAATTCATTTTATTTCAACACTCAAAGAAAATAACGTGATTTTATTGGACATATCAGCTTGCATATCATATTGGGAAACTGAATATTTCAATGGCTTAATAAGATTTTGAGAAATTTTTTTTTCGTAATTCATGCTTCTCGAAATTTATGGTTTTAAATGACAAATGGAAAGATTTAAAAAAAAAAACAACTTAAATTCTATTTATATAAGTAATGTAAAGTAATCCGTTTCAATTCTATTATTCAATTAACCTCTTTGTTTTAAAAACAGTGCTAGAAAGTCATCGAATATGTTTTCTTCTATGATAGCATTTTAAGCAGAAACTTAATTAGGCGTAAAAATTAAGAAATTCTTCGTTTCAAGGCTACGAATTTATTTTGGAAAAATGACAACTGATAATGTTTCCCTCTCGACCTCTAACGATAATCAAGTTACATTTTCTTATATATACAAAACAAATTCTTTTCTAGTAATTGTTCTTACCACGAAAACTAATTCTAACAGCTGTAATTCTAATTCAAAACCAATTAGAGCTGTTATCCTAAAGTTTAAGGTACTGAAGTTTGTGGACATTTTCATAATTCCTGAGCGTAAATACGTACTAATTTGAGAAACAATATTTAGGAAGCATGTTATTAAAGAAACCTTCATACATGAGCGCTTTAAATAAAGAATGAAAATATCTTAGTAAAAATTATTTTACAATATAAGTGAGCTAGAATAATTAAATAGAGAAATTAATTTAGGAGTTCCTTGATTTAGAATTTCATTCAATCTATTGCCATAATGTAGGAATCATTTTGCAACTGTTATTGTGCAAACTCCTCCATAAAGCTGTAAACATATTAACTAGAAATTGATTTCATTAAACGAATTGTCTATAACAAATCGAAGTGAAGGTCTTTGCTGATAGTGATTGCTTATCTAACTTTTTTTTGCGTTGACCTCCAGGCGTCATGACATTCGAGAATTAATAATACTGACCCAATGTTGAAAATGAATTTATTTAAGAGAAAAAAAACAAACAAACAAAACGACAACAAGCATCTGAAATAATGGACTCACATTTCCTGAAAATTTCTTTATAAGAAGGTGTCGTGTGTGTAGTGATTTATAGTCTTGCTTTTCTCCCCCCTCCAATTCCTCTCTCTCTCTCTCTTTCTCATTCAGATAGTCAAGAACGAAGTAGAAAGCTACTCCTTATCAGAGAGTAGCCGTTGGTTCGTCACTATTTGCAATCAAAGGTCGTGGGACTAGAATTTTCCTTCGTCCGTTTTCAGTCTCGACAGTGGTAAGCAGTGTCCGCCAAAAAATGAAGGTGTCGGTTCGAGTGCGGAATGAATGGCTGGCCGTGCCGTGTGGCGACGGTAGTCAAACAATACGGTGGCTGGGGAACGAAGCCCTTCGCCGCTACCTGAAGATGAAGCCGATGAGCAAGATCCAGGGAATGAATGACTGTATCTTCGAAGTGAGACGTACGCGTGGAGGAGCCATCATGGACCTCGATGATGTCATCAACACCGTCCTCCACGACGATGATTATGTCTCCGTAGGTAGGAGTCAACCATTTATTAATAATAAATAAAATTAACACCACGTACCATATGAAAACTCATGTTAATGTTCCATGGAAGTGAATGATGTATACCTTCTTTCATTCCTAAACTTGTCATAAAAGCAATCACAGATTGTAAGAGCTAAGAATAGAATCCACTCCCACATTAGAATCTTTTATCTCGACCTCATTCGACTGTTTTCCTTAAATAGACGAATTTTTTTTTTTTTTTTTTTTAAAAAAGAAAACTTTTTTGAAGATAAAAATCCTGAAAAAAATAAACAAAAAAGTGTATTTTTTTTTTTTTATTTTTAACCAAATATTGACCAAACTGGGTTTTTGCCATTAGATTCATTATGGCAAACTGGCCAAAGATGATAATTTCTGTGAGATACTTATATCAAGCAAAACAGGCATTCTTGGAAAGATATTTCTGAAGTTCATACATGATTATATCTGCTGTAATCATTGATAATGAAATTCAAATTTTGATGAAAAAATGGCTATATGCAAAAATGCATTGCTATGTGGGGATAAGGAGTAATTTGAATTTATAAGTCGTAAAGGGCATGAGCCATAACTTAAAATTTTACTGAAGATATTGCTAACGGAATGCAATTATTCAAAATAATTATGCCCTGCATGTCGCTTGCTATGCAGTTAAGGATCAGTATGCACGATAGCAGATCAAATTTCAGTCACCACAGTCATTTTTTTTTTATTATACTCATTTGGAAATGTAAATATAAAATAATATTCCAAGAAGAATTAAAATGTCACAGTGTCATTTCGTCAGAACGTTATCTATAATTGATACAATATTTTTAAATCTAGTTCTACTATAATACGGAATACAGATGAAAATCATGAAATATTAGAATTTTTGTAATTTCTTTTTTAAAAATTATATATTTTATCAAAATTCGGTAACTTGTTAATTTTTTTTCCATTTAACAAAATATTCAACTAAAAATTTTATAATTAAATACTATAAGGCATTAAAAATAAAGTTGTAAGACACTGAATTAATTAACTTTGGAACTGCAAGAAAAATATCGTATAAAACGACCGATAAATAACTATATATAGGTTTATTTTTAAAAAAATCACTTTTAACACTGGTAAATAAAGAGTTCTTGGTTTAGAACACTAAAATAATGTTATCCCGGTTTAGAGGTACAAATTTCCAAAGTTAGTAAGTTCTATTATTATTGATTGAGTTTGCATTAGCGTTAAGGATGTAATGGGAGAAAGTTTTTGAAGATCAAATTACCAGCTCCCATTTTTTTTTTAATTTTTCTTTAATTTAACGAGGTTTTTCTTTCATTAAAAACTACCGAAAAATGTTTAATTGCCCATAAAATACATTTTTTTGACTCGAAAGAAATATAATTTCAATTATCCTAACATTTTCAATAAACTTTTATCAGTGATTTTAATTATCATTAATTTTCTGTATGACGTAAAATAAACACTTGCAACCAATTTGGTTTTGCCTCTTGTCACTGTGTATTACATTGATTAGGTCAATGTCAAACTGGTAACTACGTGTATCAAAATAAACATTGTAACATTTTTTTAAAAGCACCAAGTTCAAGTTCACGTCAAGGAGCGTTTTATCATCCCTTAATCGTCGGTTCAAATGCTAATTCCATTGACATTAGGAGAGGGGAGGGGGAGGAGAACAAAAAGCAAACAAACTTATTTTTGAAAACTGTAAAATGACCCCGAAGTGAAAAGGTCTATCTTCTCCCTCGAAAAACTGCAGATACAGTATCCTAAAATATTATTATTCCACATTTCAACTTTTTTCTTTAACTTTTTATTTTGAGCATTTTTTTCCAGCACAGTTAAATATAAAATAGTTTAAGTTTATGTAGATCAGACATTTTTTGCTATTTTAATTTAAAATAAAGATATATTAGCATTCAAGGTTTAATATTGTGTATTTAAATTGATACAGTGCTGGAAAGCGATCGTCCGTCACCTCGTTTGGGTCCAGAAGAAATGACTTATGTCCCTGAACAAATGTATCCTTCCGATATTTTCTTATTGTCATAAATAGCAAAAATAAGAGAAAAACTTTCTACAGTCCATTCAACCTTTGTTTGTGCGAAATGTGATTACACGTTAATTGTTATGTAATTTTTTATTTTTGTTGTAACAATGTCCAACAATTGAAACTGCCATCACATTTCGCGCAAATTAAGGCTGGATGGACTATCTTAAATTACTTATTTTAAGAAGATGTTTTATAGGGGAAAATATCTTCGCATTGAATGATGGGTACAGCTGCCATTTTTTGAGGACAAGAGGAAGGCAATCCTATACTGCTACTCATCGAAGTGCGCCGTTTTTGCCCGACTTGTTATTGTATGACGATGGTAACGAGTTGTTGCGTGTTTGGATATATTGTATAACAATGGGATAAATTCAGAGCCATGGCATAAATTCAGAGCCCTATTGAATGATTTTTTTAATAAAAATTCTTATCTTATAAAAACACAAAAAAATAATTCCATGAAAATTCGGTAATTGGTGAAGAATGCTTTATGTAATATTAAATTTTTGTTATCGGTTACAAAATAAAAAAAAAAACCCCTCAAAATTGCAAATGTTATCTTGTGATTATTTCATAACTTTACGATAACTTTCTCCGTTTTAAAATGAGAATAAATTACTCTTTAGAAATTAATATATAAGTCTATTCCACACTTTATAACCTGAAATAATTCAAAACTTTTGTATTAAGAGGATAAATATGATTAACTTTGACAATCTTTGGCAATAATGCTGTATGTTACTCTGAAGTATATGATTCGAACTTTATTGATAAAAAATAATTATCAGCACGAACTTCAGTTGAATTCATTTATTATCTCCACAAAATAAGGAAAAAAAAGTGCTTCACCCAAAATACAGAAAAAAATAAGATGAAGATAAATTTTTTATAGGGACTGCAGTTTATGTAGAATCTTAATTGTAATATTTTCTATTAATATTTCCCTCCAAAGTTTCCTTAACTTACATTTATTCTAGACCAGGAAAATTTAAATTACCAGATGAAGTAAGTCATATGTTATTATTATGATATACATTTTGTTAAACATTTATTTACATAAATCTACTACCTTTTAGAAAATCTCAAAATCAAAATTTGTCTGAATATTTTTACAGTATTTCTCATTAGATGGCAACACCTTATCGCCCGAAGATTTGCTTAATATTGGTAGAGGCTTATACAAGATTAGAGTAAGTTTTGCTTAACAAGTTTTTTTGTTGTTTTTTTTAAGATTTGAAATAAACCATCTTCCGAAACGCCCTAAAACAATTATTTTTTTTTTTACATCTTTCGTTGTCTATTCGTCCGTATGAAAGCCATTTTTATAAGATTGTAGTCTCTAATCTTGAGATAAAATTCGAAAAAACTTGTGGAAAAGGTAGACCGATTCTTTTTGTAATTTAAAATTGTTCTAGAGATGTCGGAATCCATTATTTAAAATGTCAAAGGCGCCGAAGCATAAAATGAAATGGTAAGTATAAATATTTGCATGCACATAGAAAACTATATCTGACCCATCATTTGTGAGATGCAGAAATAAAAAGGTGAAAAATGAGTCGAAGTCATATGACATTCCTTTGAAAAATCACAAAACAGATCGATAGGATTACTACAGCATACCGAAGAATCGAAGATGATTCGAAGACTTAAATGTTGACTCATACACCACCCAGAGTACGAGAGGAATAAGATCTCAACCGTTATCTTCTGCAGAAACTTGATTATCTGATCATCCGTTATCCAAACTCATTTTTTGTGAGTCTGTTTAACTTCTTCCGGCTTTAAGTTTTCCCGAAATAATATTTTAGAACAACATCAAGATAGCATTAGCCGTGCTATTAATGTTGGGAGGTCAAAACGTTGGACAAAACTGATCGCTATCATCCCAATAGCCTTTCATTTAGATAAATAGTTCGAGAAATAAATATAACATAATGAAGATATTATTTTTAAAATTTATGAATCTTTAAGAATTCAAAAATAAGTTATTCTAGTGAATTTCTGTTTATAAAACCTGGCACTAATTATACAGGTTTTTTTTTATTATCCTCTATCACGTTTTAGTTGAGTCAAGAGGCAGAAGAGAACTGTAAACGTTCTCGAAATCTTATTGATGAAATTTTAAAGGAAAGTAAAGGTAACGTTACATATACTCTATACCGTATGAAAATTTAATTTTCAAACTTCATGATACAATAATATACTAACCTTTCAAAATTAACGAAAATAAATATAAATTTATTTATATTTGTGGTTTGTAATTATGGCTTATTAATTAAAATTCTGGATCATCTTCTACTCTGATTTTGTCTAAATACCAACGTCTAAAGTAATTATTATTATTTAAAATTTGTTATTGTCTCATTTACAGTGGTCTATGGCATTACAACGGGGTTTGGCAATTTTGCTAATACTGTAATATCCAAAGAAAAGCTTTCGTAAGTGTATTCATGTTTACGGTGTATTCATATTATTGCACGATCTGAAATATTTGAAAATTTTAAGTTTTTCCACTAAATCACTATATAACAACTTTACGCTGACAATGTATCAATTATATCAAGTATGTGTCACTTGTAATTCTAATTATTACATTTTCGTGCGATGTTTCACTGCAAGTAAAATATTTCCCCCCATTTATTCTTAAATCAGAGAATGAAATATTTCATAAGCAATTAAGAATTTTATTTTAAGGAGTTTTGCCACAAAATTCAGTAGGATAAATAATCAGATTGCAAAGCAAAAGTAGACGTAAACATAAGAAAAAAGTAGCGAATAATACCATTCTGCTTAAGCGGTCGAAACGTAAACGGTACAGAAATGCAAAATGTTTAAAATATTGTTAAGGCTAACTTAGTTTTTAATGGGTTTTAAATTTTCTTGGTCTCGGTTTGTCTTAGACAGTTCTGTGTTTGTTAAAGAGTGATTTTGCTTCACTAAACGTGAACTATTACATAACACGTATTTGTCCGTTTACATTTGTAACTGCAGGGGAAATATAATCTCGTAAAAAAATATTTCCTAAAAGCTCCGGAATTGATTGTTAAAGTCTGCTTGATACTTTTCAAGAACTTTTAATCATACATTAAGTAGATTGTTTTAATTATTCAGTTGTATAGCTAATCATATGATGTCTCACAGTACTCAATCTTATTTTTTAACGCAGGGAACTACAAGAAAATTTAATCCGATCTCATGCAGCAGGTAAATAGATTATAGCAGAGATAACTGTAAAAGCGAGCTCATTATTAAACGTACTTTATATTTTAAACGTTTACCTTTTGTTAATATCAACATACAGGAGTTGGAAAGCCACTTTCACTGCAGACGACGAGGATGTTGCTGGCGCTCAGAATCAACGTTCTTGCTAAAGGCTACAGCGGCATTTCCTTAGAGACCCTCAATCAAATCGTCGACGCTTTCAATGGCAAGTCTAAAGGCCGGTTTCCATTTAGCGTCGGTTCGGCGTAGGTTAGGCGTCTACGTCTTTTTTTGGAATTTTTGAAAAACGCATTCGTTTTCCAATTAGCGTCTGTTAAGCGTCTGCGTCGGTTCGGCGTCGGTCCGGCGTCGGTGACGCGTCGTTTCAAGATCTGGCATGGCTAGATTTTTAGGCGTCTTTTTCAGGCGTCGTTTTGATCTAGCCAATCAGGTGCGATCTACTTCGCTATGGATTCTGGGTAGTTGTCTTCGCCGATTCAGATGGAGAATCATGGCTGCCGTAGCTGCTGTTCGCCGACACGGGTTCTCGCGACTTTTCCTTCGTGAATTTATTAATAAACAGGTTATAAAAATTTCGTGAATCATTTATTTATTAAGTAAAAATGATATAGTAATAAATTCAAAGCGTGAACTTGACCGGAGTGGTTGATATCTTCTTTTTCCATCACCTTGAGAGAGCGACAATTGTTTGCAGCGACTTGACCAATCAGATCAGACCAGATGCAGGATAACTGTTGAAAGTCGCTAAATGGAAAACGACCGCGCTCGCGTGCTAATCAGGGCGCGTCTCACAGGCGACGATTGCAAAAAAGGACGCCGAAGCAAAAAGGACGCCGACGCTGAACCGACGCTAAATGGAAACCAGCCTTAAATAGAGAAAACTTTTTAAATGTTTTTCGTAAAATTGAGGACAAAAATGTAATTTATTATATGATGTTAAAGAGTTTTTACTATATGCTGGTTGTATATTGATTGTATCATAAGCTCTCGAAGATTGTAATGAAGAGTTATGCCAATGTTATGGAAATTGTTCTCGTGGGTATAATTTTACAAGCTCAATCGAAGAATTATTACCTGTGTTTGGGGATTATGTCCAGTTTATAATTATTATTATTTATTTGTGACTTCATCAACTTTCTGATGGTTTGGATAGGAGAAGTTCTCGATCTGTGAGCCAGGTGCTCTTCTCCCATTGGGCTTTCAACCGTGACAACTTGGTTGTCTTTAAGACACCTTGTGACAGCATGGCTATTCGGGTGTCTGCGATAGCCCAATTGGTAGAGGCGTCGACCATGACAGTCGAGGTTCCTGGTGCGAATCCAGGTCGCAGAATTTTTCCTTCCATTTTTCAATCGAAAAAATTATTACCTGGGGATTATCTCCAGTTTATAATTATTATTTTCTTTCAGCATGTCTGCAGTTACTAGTCCGAAAGCAGAAATTTTTACAAAGATATCCAGTTTCTAGAAATTGATCATACCACTTACGAATGCTTTTTTCATAGGGCAATCTTTATGAAATTGCCTACGAAATGCCCGCTGGACTAAAATTATAGTTTGTTTTTGCGCAATATAGCTTTTCATTCACAGCCGCCATCTTTTCTTTTACCGCGACACTAGCGCCAACACAGCCTCCAATTGCGGGAAGGTGAAAAATATTTGAGCTTTCCTGCATTTCAAACCCGGTCTGGTTAGTGTTAATGTTATAAAATAAATGCATAGTAAAATTTTGAAATGCCGGACATCATTTTGAATCACCCTATATATAGTTGGTGACCGGTTTATTATGACTACATATGCAGTTCTTCATTGTGCCACCTTTTGCCTGGTTCATTTCGTTTTGCCGTAGACTCTACGAGATTCCGGTAACTGACTTGGAAAATATCTTACCATAACTGATGAACTTTAACTCCAATCTCCAAGTTGTGGATCTATATGCCTCGTGCTCCTTTCGATTCCATCCAGAAATATTTAACTAGATTGAGAGCAGGTAATTGTGGAGGCCAATTCAGCAGCGTAAAGTCATCTTCGAATCTTTGATGTACAATTTACATGTATACGAGTCTATTGGATGGTGCTTTAAGTAAACATCTTTAGTGGAGGAAATGGTTGGACTTAGTCTGCGACGATATTTAAATACCATACAGTCACACGCTGTTCATACGAAAGATGGGTTCATAATATTCCAGGAAAACATGCCCTAAACCATAATATTGCCTTTACCAGCTTGGAGTTTTGTGATAATGCAAATAAAAACCATGTTTTCTTGTAGTTTTCTGCACAGTGTACTTGATTCGTCGGAGCGCATTATCTTTTCTCACTCATTTGTTGTCCAATTCTTTTGGTACTCTGCGTATTAAGAGATATTTCAGATAGCAAAAGCGTCCCGCAACCGTGGACGACCACCAGTGGCGTAATGAGGGTAAATGTCGTCCCGGATATAGTATTCATTTTTTCGCCTCGTCTTCTATTTTGTATTCGCCTTCCTCCCCAAAAGGGGTATAAAGACTGCTGCCCAGGGCTTCATAACCCTCCCCCTCCGCGCGCTCCGCGTCGCTAGGCCACTGACGACCACACGCTACCCGCTGAGATCAGTTTTTTTTTCTTTTTCTCTGGGACCACTCGATCAACATTAGTTTTTAGTAATATTTGCTCACGCACACTTTTCAATCGCAGCCGTATTGCTAATGCTCGCACCATTACTTCGAGCATCGACGCTCAAAGTGTCTCACATCACAGTTTTAAACTACTTCTTCACAAGCAATACACTTCATTAATCCATGCAAGAATCGACAACCACTTTTTCTAGGGGTCATTATACAAGTTTCGCCGTTTAGCGGAAATATAATAATATGTAAATGCTCTCATATACATCAAATAAAAGTGAACCGATATTAGTATGAATCAAAGATAATATCTATATATATTCTGGGATTTCTTCTTTTAGCAAAAGGAAGTGGCAAATTTTTGATGGATCAGAACTTAAATT
Source organism: Rhysida immarginata (assembly GCA_023313115.1). NCBI lineage: Eukaryota > Metazoa > Arthropoda > Chilopoda > Scolopendromorpha > Scolopendridae > Rhysida > Rhysida immarginata. The sequence goes on along the minus strand of JAHWFO010012898.1, from coordinate 3,561,066 downwards.
TTGCCAGTTCATAATTAAAATTCAAAACTTCATAATTTATACACTTAACTTTTTGCTTTTTGTTTATCCCAAATTTTGTACGAAATACACAATTTTAAATTATTGATGAAAAATAGGAAAGAAAATTCCACAGCCTGGGTTCGAACTAGGAACCTTCTGCTCACCATGCAGACGCGCCAACCAATTGCGCCACCGCAGACATGGAAGCATTAACGCTATCTACATGCCTTTAGGGCTGGTTGGAGCAGTACCCAGTTCGCAGGCTGGGATATCTTTCCTACTGGCGTAATATTCTTAAAGAATAATTATTGGATGTTCTTTGAGGATTTTTTTACACGCCATACCTCAGATGTTTAAATTATTGATGAAGGTTCCTGGTTCGAACCCAGGCTGTGGAATTTTCTTTCCTATTTTTCATCAATAATTTAAACATTTGAGGTATGGCGTGTAAAAAGATCCTCAAAGAACATCCAATAATTACACAACTTTAGCAATGAGGTATATATTCAAAGTTCAATTCAAGATATGGAAAATTAAGATTTCGTCTATTTATCTAAAGTTTATAAAATAACATAAAATAAAAAAAGCACAAAAAAAGTAACTATTGAAATTAAAGCATGTGATTTTCCTTTGAGGCAAATGAAATTTAAAAAATAGGGATGAGATAAAACTAGAAGATGAATTTATTGAAACGGGGACTATCTTCCTTGAAAAAATACACACAGCGGATTTTTCTTTACAAAAGTTTCAAAACTGTATGATTGTATGTACTAAATACTAGATTTTTGTTTTCTATTTTCCAGCTAGTTGCCTGTCATGGATCCCTGAGCAAGGTACGGTGGGTGCGAGCGGGGACTTGGCTCCTCTCGCCCACTTAGCGCTCGGTCTCATGGGCGAAGGGAAAATGTGGAGTCCAGAAACCGGTTGGGCCAACGCCAAATATGTAAGAAATAATTACTATTTAAGAATTACATAAAATTTGAGGAATAGATTATTGATTTATCAAAAAGCATTCGATATAGGAACGAAGTTCGTTTAACAGATAAGTTTTTGAAAAAAAATACTGAAAATAATTAAATTATTTCCAATGAAAGAGTTACATTTTATCAGTTTCTGCTGTTTTAAAATATTGCAATAATAAAAGTAATAATAAGAAAATGTTTCTTAATTTTGTTTGATTATTGCGTTGTAAGAAAATTTTTTATGATAAAATGTTATAAAGATAAGAGTTTCTTTCATATAAACACATATCGAAATCTATATTGAGGAAGAAATATTTTTTAATTGAAATCATTCAGTATCGCAAAAAAAATTGAATGCTTATTTTTTAATGACTTAAATTTCAAAGGCATTTTTTAAAAGCTTATTTAATATTTACATTATGTTACGCGCTCTAGACACCGAAGATAAAAGGGGCAAAATTTTATTGCAAAATTTATCTCAAAGTTGAAAAATCCTCACTGGAAAAAGCCTAGAATTCTTTATTTCAGCAAACTAGGCGGGATTAAAAATAATAAAATTTACCCTCTTTTGAAAAAGAACACAAATCCAGGTTTCTAAGTAAATTACCCCATTTATTAAAAAACTAGGTAACAAAATTATATTACATTATAAACACCTTATAAATCTGAGTTTTAAAAAATATTCGGACAACTGCCGTCTTCTAAAGTATCTACTTTCCTCCGTTGCTTAGGAAAGTAAATAGGGTCTTGCAAATTAAACAGCCCTTAAGTCAAATTTTGGTTGTAATAACAAGTCGCGGATTTATAACAATTAGCAATAATTAGTGGTGCAAAATTTCAATTGCGACAAATCCCTTCGTTAAACAGCCATTAAAGATCTAAAAGAGTTCTTAAGATCTATCTTAAAGGACAAATGACACCAAATCGGAAGTTGATTTCATATAGTTTTGAATACTTTCCTGATACTAAATATCAATTTTATTATTTTTTTACTTTCATTTTTTATAAAGAAATCATAATTTAAAGGCCACTTCCGATAATATAAATTCATTTTGAATTTTGTCAAAAACTCCCGCAAATAGCGTTGCTTATGACGTCGGCTTTTCTATCCGAGGCCGACGAGATTTACAGGCCGTGGCGCGATTCAAAAGCCACAGGCCCGACGAGATTTAAAGGGCCTATTAATCCTGTCGGCCTCGGCTTGGCAACGATGACGTCAAGCGCAGCTAATGTTTTGAATGGAGGGGGCTCCCATTTCGCTTATTTGTTGTCTCTTTCTTAAAAAATTTGTGCATTTTTTTCCATAAAAATTTGTTGCTTTCTTTTTTTGTTACATTCTTTCTGATTATTTATTATCTCGATAGCGATATTTTTGGTATCATTTGCCCTTTAAAAAAATCAAATTTTAAAATTACAACGTCATATAACCCGTATCGCTAATTTACTTGAAACATTTCTTCAACAGCTTTCTCGTTAGTCTTTAATCTTGCGTTTGGGTTCTTAACCACGATAATTCAACAGTTTATACACCAAGTAGATTAGGTTAGAATCAGCTTCCGAAGAATAATCCCACTAGATTAATGTCCTAATCGTACCTTCAATTCTGACTTCGAGAGCGCTGGTTTTCTCATTACCCAAGTTATCAGCTAGGATGGGGAAAACGAAAAGGAGAGATTGGGGAAAAAGGCAGGAATATTAATTATGGTTAGTCTTAAAAATACCAATAATTCGGAGAATAGAAGTCGTCATCACGGGCCGCTGATCCGTTCAAGATATTCATGATGCTCTTGGCTGGAAGCTCGCCATTTCAATTCCAGAATGACATCACGTGAAGTTTGGCTTTACAGGAACGATCAGTTGGGTACGATCCGTTGGGAACGATCCGATGGGAACGATCCGATGGGTACGAAAAACACCTTTAATCCAAGTAATTGTACCAAAACGAAATAAATTTAAAAACCCAGTTGTTTATTCAACACTCATCTGGTTTCCTTGAGGGATTATCTGTCCGTGAAGTTCATCTCTTAGAACTTAGAATGATTACATATTTATTGTTTATTGTTCATTTATGCGATTACAATAATTAAAACTTCCTAAACTTAATTTGATCGCTGCAGTAATTAATAAACTTAATTTAACGTAATAATTCTTTAATTAATCATTTATCCGAAGCAACTTCCAAACACCGCGTCAATTTTACGTCTACTTCCATAGTGGAAAGCCCACATCTTGACTCTTCACTAGCCTTTTTCCGACTCCTCTTCATTTATTCCCTGTATTTATTTTCGTTGTTAAAGTTACAATACTGAAAAGTTATGAATTTCCAGAAGGTTTTTGTTTATTTTTCCATGTCGTTTTAAACAAAGCTTTGACTATTACAACGTCTTATTCAGTCTATTGTCGATCTCAGAAGAATCCTACAACAAAATACGATCACAAATTATTTTATAAAAACTAAGTCCTTGGTTTCATTGCGAAATCTGGTCGTTAAATTAATAAAAAAACGACATGAAGGTTTTTAGAATTCTCGAATAAAATTTTGTGGGTCCCACAGAATTAAAAAGGGCACGTTACAGTCACTTTTGAACTAAGCGCCCAATTTAAAGAGATATTGAAATATTATAAATAAGTAAGAACGATAATATTATAGTAATAAAAAACCTTTATATTTCGCAGTTCGAATATTAATTTTATTATTAAAATAATAAAAGCATTTTAAAACATTTAACATTAAATTGAAAAATAAAGGGGGTTACAAATACTTGCAGCGGTTTGAAAAAAGCGTTGTGAATTTGCAGGAAGATAAAAAAATTTGGCGGTGGATATGTGACGAAGGACCATCCTGCTGAAAGATAAAATCCGGACTTTCGATTTCCCACTGTGACACGAGGTATTTTTCACGAAGGTGCAGATAGGTGTTTTCCTGTCACAGTTTCATCCACAAGAAAACGAGCCAGAATTCAAACATGCTTCTCTTAAACAACCAATTTTTACCACAATGTTAGCAGAACGACTGTAAAGCCGTTCTCACACAACGCTACTCAAAACAAACTAAACTACAAAATGAACACCGTTTGTTTTGAACTACAAAACCGTTTTTTTTTTTTGTAACAAAATGAACACCAAGAACAACCACTATTCCACAAAGAAATAGTGGAATAGTGGTTTCCTTTGTGGATAGCGGTTTCCGTTTGTTCTTGGTATTCCTTGTCCACAGTTTCAGGCACTTATTCATTCTTTAGCAAAATGAAATAAAACATATGATACAACTGTTCCAAATAAATATTTTATCTAAGGATGAACATTTCGAGCGACCATGTCGACTTCTTCAGCATAATACAATAATACAAAATACGCATCCGTAAATAAAATATTTATTGTGAAAAAGTGGTATCGTATGCTTTATTTCATTTTGCTACTGTTTATCCACAATTTATGTGTCATTTTCTCTTATAAACTAAACTAATTATAATTTTCGATGCTACCCAAATTTCGATGCTGACAAAATTTCGCTACGATGCTACCCAAATCTCTGTAATTTTAATCACTCGGTTATTTTGAGACTCGCGATGTCTATTGATTTAAGTGATGAGGATATTATCTTTTATTCTATAATCAACGAAGAAAAAGGCGAACAAAAAAAGAAAGTATCGGATCCATCCTTATATTGAAACAAATGTCAACTGCAGAGCATTCGTTGTTGTAAAAGAACTACAGCAAACTGATGCAAAATTTTGGCATTTTCTAGAATGTCCAAAGTATCATATTTAATTTAGTTGAAATATTTTCTTTTATTCACAAGAATAATACTCCAATGCGAGTATATGTCAGTGCAAAAAAGAGGTTTTAATCACACTTAAAGACATTTTTGTGATGGGGCAGGGTCTCAGGGACCGCATCACTACATTTTTGTAAATATCTTTCTATGAATTTAAAAGAAACAAATGACCGCTTCTGTATTCTCCCAACTTGTACCCTTCTAGAAGTCAGTATGTCATAATCCACGATTTCCTCCCTAGATTCACATATAGAGGATGTGCGCCACCAACTTCGTTACTAAAATAAATTGATGTAAAAGTAGTTTGTTTGTTTTTTTTTTTTTTTGTTTTTTTTTTTTTTACTTCTTTTTAATTTTTTATTACCTAAACATATTCTCCAGTTAATTTCCAATATATTTTGGCTTATTAATATTTTCCTACTTAGAAACTTTTATTTGAAAACAAATATTTGGAGCGAAACTCAAATAATAATGCAAGTATACAAATGTGTTTTCCGAATTTCAAGAACAATAAACTCTTCTATAAATATAATTTCATATATATTTAACCTCCGTTTATACTCATTTCGAATAAAATTTTAAATATCGAGAACAATTATTTTTTAGTTATTGTATAATAAAAAAATATAGGCATTTTTATCTTCTGAGAAATGATTGCTATTGTCCATTTTTATAATGGTTTTCTTTTATATAATAAAGTATATATGTATGAAAAGTAAAAAATAGTGCAAAGTATCAATTTTCAACTATTTTATTTTTATAAATGCCTTTCCTGAAATATTCATGTCTAATTTTGACGGAAAAAGAAGGGTTTTTATTCTTTCTAAAAGTTGCGTTATTTAGATAATATTGAAAAGTTTTTTTGAGGTGTTCTATTAATAATGAGGTAAATTAAGTGGTAGATTAAAAATATTCATGAATTTCATTTTTGGACATTAAAAAAAAGTAGTTTCAAAATGTGGTCTCACAGACCGAGCGCTACCACCCGTGTTATAAACACCCGCGCCACCTCTGGAAACTGAATACATTTTAGAACCAGAAGACCGCGTCGCTTGAGACTCATTACTAATGGTTACAGACCGATTAATAACCGATAGCGACGTGTGAGGGCCTCCACTGAAATATTAGTGCTGGGACTAAAAAGTAACTGATTTAATAACCCGAATGATTGGTTTCTTTTGAGTAGCGCCGTGTGAGACAGGCCTAAGAAATTAAAGAAACTGCTATAATCATTTATTAGCTTCTATATAAACATCAAAAATTTTTCTACATTAACAAATATTGATTGATTTAATTCAATGGCTGACTTCATTTATTTCTTGAATGTTTATATAAAAAATTTTATTATTTTTTTAGGTCCTTGAATCTCACAATTTGAAGCCGATTAAACTCCAACCAAAAGAAGTAAATAAAGAGCAATTTGTATCTTATTTTTATTTTTTATTTTTTTTTCAAAACTTGGTGTTAATTTTTCATACTTTCATTTCATAAATAAATAAGCTTGAGATTACGCTTTTGAGTTTTTAAATATTACAAATATTCGATTATATATTTTATGCAGGGAATTGCTTTGATCAATGGAACCCAACTGATTACAGCCATTGGAGCCGAAGGTAAACTCTTCTCCTAAAAACTATAGTCTGCTTCCGCTATCCATGAACTAAAAACGAAAGTGTTTTATGCTCAATCTGGTACCAATCCGGGTTGAAAAAGAAACTGAAGCTATTCTAAGGCATTGCTTGGGGTTTGTATTGAAACCTCCCCTAATGGAAAAATACACAACAATAATTAGTAACAAATAATAATAATAATAATAATAATAATAATAATAATAATAAAACACACCCACATAAAGAATTTTTTTTATTTATTATAGCAAGTAATATATGCTTTGTGTATCTCGTCAAGAGATAGCGCTGCTGTCATCAAATTAGTAACATCTAAGATTTAAGATTCAATTGCGAAAAAAATTGAAATAACAGTCTCAACCGTAAAAGCGCCGCACTGTAAATAAGCGCCACATCCTATATACCGCAGCACCAATTCTACACAGAAGGTAATAAGCGTCGCGCTCTATTAACCATAAGAAGTCCACATTACAAATATAACAATTACTTTTGAATAGCATTCAAGTAGTAATTTCATGGCTTTTTACAAAACAAATATCCAAAGAGTCGCTAATGAAACCTCCCCTATGGAGGTTTGTTTCTTATCTTGAAACCTTCCTATAGGTTTGTTTCTTATGGTGAATTGGAGCAACACGGTGAAACGGAAAAGATTAACACCTGCGTATTTCGGTTTTCATTCTTACCGGGCCGAAGGTAGAGTTATTTATTCGTTTATTCTTTGCTTTAATATTTTAGCTGCCTTATTAAGAATGGAAACTTTTATTACAGGTTATTTTCTGTCCAATTAGTAAGAAATAAATTGGAACCCGAAAATTAATCTCACTTTCAAAAATGTTATTACGAAAGGAATAAGGTTAAAACCGTGGAGGATACATAAACAAATGGTATGCATTAAAGTATAAAATATTAAAATACTTTTCCACAAATAAATTTATTGCACGTATGCATATTTTAGCAGATTTCTCAGAGCTTTAGTGTTTGTACTTTAGTGTACACCATTTGTTTTGTGTCCTTACGAGTTCGATGCGACCATAAAGTACACAATTCCATACTTATATTGACTGGACATTCCCCTGCATTTTAATTTCCTGGGAAAGGGCACTTTATATTGGAAAGGATACTACTTAAAATATTCATTATATAAATCAGACCACGATACTTTCTTTACTAGAGCATCATTAGCTTTTGTTGAATGACAAATCTCTGCAGTAATCACGTTATAAAACTACCAAAGAACCGTCATAGTATTTAATAAAAGAATTTGTTTCAAAATAATTTCACTTCGTATTAAGGCTTTCTTTATGAAGGAGTATCAAGAAGTTAGTAATCTTTAAAAAATGTAAGAATAAAAAATTTACGATTTCAAAAAAAAACCAATTCATCAATTACTATGTGATGAATAAAATCAACTGAAAAAGAAAAGTCTGAAAGAGCACAAACCTTTCATTATTTTCCGTTTCATTCACCAGATGTCAGAAGTGACAAAACACACGGCAAACTGTCGTCTGCTACTGAATCCGCCATTTTTTTGCCTAATTAGTCCTATCAATTAATTTACGCTTTCTCTAAAAATCGGCTGAAATGCAATTTAAAAAAAAAAAAAGCCCATTACAGCAAAATTCCCATGTGTTATCGTCTGGAAATATAACTGACCAAACAGCAAATTTTCGTTATTCAATTTTCATATATTACGAGGGGCGATTGATAAATAAGGTCTCCATGGCTGTAACTTTATTTGTTAACCGACTTTCAAAATTCTTTTTGTATCTTATAATCACATTTGTCCTCTATATAATGCACTATTCACTTTTCGACATAGTCCCCATCCCTTTCCACGCATTGCGCCAACGCGTGACTAGTTGGGTGAACCCGTTGGAGAGGAATTCCGGAGTTGTTGTCGACACCAGGATTGAATGGCAGCTTTGGACCCTCTTCTGGAGTACGATAACGTCCGTCCGCACACGACTCACCACACACCAGAGGCGTTGCAGCGCCTACAGTTCAAGATGAAAAATTGCAGTTCAAAAATGAAAGACTTTGCACATTGGGACTTTCACCAGTTCCCAAAGAAGAAAGAGCCCCTTAAGGGACATGAGTTGGTTCTGACGGCGAGGTAAACGCTGCCGTTCAATCCTGGTGTCGACAACAACTACGGAATTCCTCTCCGACGGGTTCACCCAACTAGTCACGCGTTGGCGCAATGCTTGGAAAGGAATGGGGACTATGTCGAAAAGTGAATAGTGCATTACATAGAGGACAAATGTGAGTATAAGATACAAAAAGAATTTTGAAAATCGGTTAACAAATAAAAAAGTTACAGCCATGGAGACTTTATTTATCAATCGCCCCTCGTACAGTCAAGTAACTATAGAACCTGTTAACTATGACTGATAATTAACTTCGCTAAAAAAAAAAAATAATAATAATAAAAATAACATCAAAGTTTTTTAATGCTACTACTTTCACATTTCACAGGCAGTTTAACCTTGTTAGGTGATTTGTATTTTCTTAAAAAGATCTATATTCGACTTTTAATGAAAACTTTTTTTTTTTTTTAGTACCCCAATAGTGTGGAAAATTTTTATTTTCTGATCGTTTGAGAATTGCAGAATGCAACACCTCTACAACATTCACCGTTAGTGAAGTTATAAGTTTCCTTGCTTTGTATAACTTCTTTGAATGTTTTAAAGAATTTATTAACCTCCAGGAGCAATAATAGATTGAAGGATCCTGAAGGTTTGCTTATTCGGATTAAAATTTTGAATTAATCAACCAATATTTCATTAAAAATTTAATCTAAATTGCATTCAGCAGCTTTTGGGGACGCGGAAAAGGATTGCCGTATACTTTCCTAATCTGGAATTTTAACACACCAGATCTCAGAAAGACTCTCCGCGAATATACTAAGAAAAAAAGAAAAAAAAAAGACGATGTGTAATATGCAGCTTGTTCCGCAATAGAATACTTAATTCCATATCTTAATTTCATGATGAATCTAAAAACAAGATTAATGAGAACTAAATGAGAGAAATATATAGCGATTGCCAGTTTTTTTTATTTGCTTCCCATTTCCTTGCTTTTTAAATATTAACCTGAATAACAAATATAAGACAGCTGTGGAATAGTGGTTTCTTTTCTTCCTTTGGTGTCATTAATCATCATGTTTTCTCTTTATATGAAACAGAATTTTAAAACGCAGTTCGTTTATTTGTCTTAGTAAAATCTTAGTATTTCTTTTACAGCTGTAGAAAGGGCGGATATCATAGCTCGTCAAGGGGATATTGTGGCTGCTCTGTCGCTTGAAGTGTTGAAGGGGACGTCAAGAGCATTCGATTCCGGTAAAATTCTTTTCATCTATTGTAGAGATGCCTTTGAATATCATCATTATATTCTAAGAAGATCAAACACTCTGAATGTTTTACAGATGTCCACAAAATTCGTCCTCACTATGGTCAGAAAATGGTTGCAGAACGTCTTCGATCTCTTTTACATTCATCTATTCATCCGTCAGAAATTGCAGGTAATTTTTTCTTTAATAGCAACAGCATATTGAAAACTTTGAAGATACATAATTGATAAATGATTTGTTGTTTTTAGTCAAAATCAGCTTCCTATCATTACACTTTTCAGGTTTACCAACCTGTATAGATTTCTTTATTCTTTTTTGGTTTTGTCTTCAGATACAACCTCTTCTTAGATCTCGTCATGACCCCGAAATCTGTCTACCCACTTGTACATTCTTCTGATATTCAGCGTCAATATTCCTTGTTAAATTCTTCGATGAATTTCACAAGGATTTAAACTTCGACCACATAACCTGATGATTCCTAATTGCTCCTCTATGATGGAAAAGCTAAGGACCAATTCGGATTATGCTGTAATGCTGCTCTTCTAATTATGCTAAGCCACCAATCTATTGGGCATGGCAAAAAAACCTTCCTTTAAAATGTCTCTTCCCTGCGCTAGAGATTGAAATGACTAACGTGTTTCTGAAGAAGGCCATTTTACTGTTACTTTTTTTTAGTCAGCCTTGCAGATCATTATCATTTATAAAGTTCATTTATGATTTAACATCTACTTAATGTAATATCAAATGGTTATTTGTTTCACATTAGAATTCTCATTTGGAGCTAATAGTGGTTTTCTTTCTTACCTATTCTTTAACAATACTAATAATATTTTGGATATCCATTCATTTCCAACCTAAGATATCAATGTCGTTATTTCCGGACATCCCTGTCTTTATCGTCATTTGTTTTTTAAATTTTTCCTAGAGAGTCATCGATTCTGCAACCGGGTTCAAGACGCTTATACTCTCAGATGCTGTCCTCAGGTGCACGGTATCGTCCACGATACCATTGGATTCGTCAGGGGCATTATCACGACAGAGATGAACAGTGCCACTGATAATCCTGTATCCTTAATTGAACTAAACTCCCACAAAGAGAATGAAAAATTAAATGGGATAATAATTTTTAAAAATGGAGCTAAAAAATAATTTATATAGATTAAGGTATTTCTGTGAAATAATTGAAATAATAAGGTACTTCTGTGAATTGACTTATTAAAATATATACAGAATATTTGAGTGAATCGACCTGAATTTTCAATAGATTGTTTTTTCTGAAAGAGGAGAAATTGTTTCTGCTGGAAACTTTCATGGAGAATATCCTGCTAAGGTAATGCTCATTTTCCCGTTTTATGCCGATATTTAAAAAGAATTTGGCTCGTGAAAAAATCTTGCTCTAGAACAGAAATTTTATTGCAATTACTGATAAAGTAATGTACTTTCAGTTGAAAAACGACGGTTGTTCTATAAGAATTAAATTTTTTTCCAAATAATTAAATTTTAATTACAAAAACAAATTTCACTATAAAATAATGTGGGGGTAAGAATAATTTTCAATTTAATTCTCCCAATTAAAATTTCAATAAATTAAAAAAAAAACACGTTAAGGATGAAATTAAAAATTAAAAAGTAATAAAATTTAAAAATTTAATGCTGAAATGATTTCCATATTTACAATTCTATAAGAAATTTTTCCTATTTACAATTCTATAAAATTTTATACATAATCTCCCTATAATTTACAAACGATTCCAATTAATCTAAAAATATGACCAATTTACTTAGCTGCAAATAAAAATTATCATTTAGGAGCAGTTCATTCTAAAAAGGTTGTAGGAATTAACAGAATCAACTCGTTGTTACAACGACGAGAAGGTTCCATATTGCAGGTCATAAGAGATATCATTCTGGCCGCAAAAAGCATTCCCCCGATGAAAAAACTGTGCTTAATAAAATGGAAATCATTCGCAGTTCAATTGGACTAAATATCTTCGAATTTAAAATTTTGAAGTGCGAGACGAAAAACAATTTGAGTCCAAAAGGTCTTAAAAATATAAAAATTAATTCACAACACTTAAAAAATGATTTCATGAAAAACTTTTGAATTTTGAATCATACACCGAATGAAGAACCAATTATGTTATAAACTTATTAAAAATTTCTGTACAATAATTACCATTAACTTTGACGTATTCGAGTGCCGGCACTCATCATCAGAAGTACAAGGGAGAAATGATACAATAAAAAGAGAAATAAAAAAACTAAAAAATAATAATATCCAAGACACGGAAAGGGGAAGTTTTAATCACATGATCATCCATTTGTTGTCTAAGTCATGTGATGCCGTCGCCAGAGTGTGCTTGCCTTTATTGATAAAATAAGATTCTTTTATCAATCTTTTGTTTAATTCTTTTTCTTTGGCCAAGATCCTAATGCCACTCCATTTCATTTTATGACTTGTAGCATAGCAGTGTCTAGCGACAACATTTTCACATAATTCAATCGAATAGCTCTCTCATGTTCCTCCAAACGGGATATGAGAGGGCGTCCTGTTTGTCCTACATTACATAATTAACTTCACATTCTTCACATGATATTTCATAGACCACATCGGTTGTATCCACTAAATTTATTATTTTTAAATTTTTAATTTCATCCTTAACGTGGGATTTTTTTAAATTTATTGAAATTTTAATTGGGAGAATTAAATGAAATTGAAAATTACAAAAACAATTTTGATATAATTAAATCATGAAAGGGATTTTCTGGGAAAAAGTACAGTCTAAGATAACATATAGAGTAATTAACAACGTATGAGAAAACTTCGACAGCTCGTTTCCTATGGACGAAATAAGAAGAATTTGTTCTTTAATAGATGGCATTTTGAGAAAAATGATTTTGAAATGTGATGACGTCATGCTTTGTTCGCAACACACGGGCTAATAAATCGGCTCTTTGTTCCAGCAATCTTCACGAAAACTTGACGGCTTACGGCTTCATAGCTTGTTAATATTTTTAATTTATGCTCATGTACGTCTATTAGTTTTTGAGATACGGTCTCGATGCGGGACTTAGTTCACATCCAATAATGCGAGCACACGAAAATCTTCTCTTACTGCGATAATAATAATAAAAATAATAATAATAATAATAATTAATAATAATAATTGTAGCAGCAAAGAGGAATACTCCGCCAGATACTCCGGAGGGGAGAGCCCCCAACAGGCTAAATGCCCAAAACGGGGTTGATGAAAAACACATAAAAAAGAAAAAAAAAAGAAAAATAAAACAAAAAACAAAAACGGCAGCTAAAAATTAACTACTATAAGACACAAAACTAACAGATAAAAAAAAGAAAAAAAGAAAAAAAAAAGAAAAAGCTAAGAAAATAAAGTTAAGTGCAGACTCTCGGCACAGGAAAGGTCTATGTCATTAAAATGTTCCACGTAATTTTTAACTAATTTAGAAATGGGATTAACCCGAAAAAGAGACGATTTCCAAGTAAAAGTGGGAATTAAAGTAAACCCCCTACGGGTCCTACGTAACGTGGTAAAATTAAACTCAGGATATAAAGAAGAAACGCAAATTTTATGAAAAAAAACACTAACCAAAAGATTAAATAAAACAATATAAATAACGCGATAAACGCTAAAAACTGACATTTGGTCAGGGCCAATGTTATGTTTAAATTTTCTTTTAAATGGGTCAAGACTAGCGCATTTGAATTCTCATTGTATAGGTTTTGAGAATTCTGAACATTGTTTCCCGACCTTGAGTTTAATAGGAGGCCATAGCTTCATCACGGGCTTTCTCATAGTATGGGACCGTACTCGGATGAAAATGGACTCGAAAAGTTTCGGAGCCTTCACCTTCCCTACGAAACTATCCTTAAGAGAGCACTCTTCATTCTAATGTCCGAGAGTGCACTCAGATCTAAAGGTATGTCAAAATTCGGGAATTTCCGCTTCAGGAACTGGAGGAAGACATTCTGTCCAGTTTACAAGACTGCAGATTTGAACCTCCATTCATTAAAACAGAAAAGTAGGACAAAATGTGTAAGACTAGACTCCGATAGAGCCGAATAAATGTAGAAAAGCACCGAAAATCAGCGCAATTGCCCAGAATAGTACCAAGAGCTCTGTAAGCCCTCAAACGAATAGAGTCAACATGGGAATTATAGGAAAGCGTGCTATCAATGATTATGCCAAGATCACGGACACAGGGCTTGGCAACCTGCACGTTTCCACATATAGAATAGGAGAACTCGATAAAATTTGTCACAGTAAGAACAGAGCATTTGGTTTCATTAATTGCTAGATCATTCTGCTCACACCAATGACATAACCTATAAATGTCCTTCTGAAGCAGGTGAGCATCAAGACTACTTTTAATGTTATCATCTGCAGTAACATCTTTTAATGTTACTACCTATAAATGTCCTTCTAATGTTCACATCATCTGCATACATCAATATATGGAAATTTCTTATCACCTCGGGAAATCAGCAGTGAAGATGAGAAATAATAAAGGCCCTAGGACAGAACCCTGTGGAACACCACAGTGAGGTCTATAGAGCAGCGATGAATAATATCATATAGATACAACACACTGTCGATCCAACAGGAAAGAACGCATGGTCCGAAAGAGTCCATCAACTATCAAATACGCACGCAATTTTTTAATTAGTAACTCATGATTGACAGAGTCGAACGCCTTTCGAAAATCAAAGTAGACCATGTCAACTTGCTGGCAGTGGTCGAGAGCATCTGGTGGTCAAGAGCATCTTGCATGGGTGGTGAGAGAAACAAGGTTGCTGACAATGGAATGCCGGGGAATGAAACCAGTTGACATGCAAGAACATGAGGAAGGTTTCTTAATACTGTTGTAGAAGATATTTACGAATGATGTTGTCAGAGACTTTGGCAGTGGATGGAAGGATAGAGATCGGCATATTCACCTTGTTCAAAATGTAAATATCCAGTCTGGGTATAGCTTACTTCCGACTATAGTTTGTAATGCCATTGGCGAAATATTCGATGCTGTCGCGAATCGACCAATAACATTACAAAATAGTAGCCAGAAACCCGAAAACGAAAGTTGGCAGTGCCCTGAGTTTCGGTTTATTAATTCTGTCAATACCTAGCAATATCACCCTTTAAAACAGGAACCACAAAAACTTTCTTCCATATTTTAGGAAGCGACCAGCTTATAGACACAAATTAAAGATAATAATTAATGACATCTCGAAGACTTTTGAGAAAAAAGGCAGGAACTCTGTCGGAGAATTGCAAGGCTTGGCCCGGAATCTATTAACGCTGTAGGCAACATCTCTTTCAGTAAATTTGGTTAAGATGAGGTTATCAATAGGCAGATAATAGGTAGACAGCCTTCCGAGGGGAATATTGGAAGAAAAGGAAGTAGAGACAGTTTCACTGAAATACTGGGCAAAACGGTTACTAATATCTAATCCCTCAGAATGGTAAGACCAGCAGAGGTAGTGGCACTAGTTATAGTATGTCGATCCGTTCTTTTGGAGTTACAGTTGTTTTCTATAATGTCAACGTAAGTGAGAAGTATTTTTCACGAAGATCAGGGTGATTACAAGTCTTAACCTTCTTATGCATGCGATTTTTAGCTTTGATGTGTTTGGTATACCAGAACCGAGATTTCCAGTATATCAAATATTTTCCGTAATAAAGGTGTCAGGGTTGCCTTCAGGACCAGAAAAGCCCTGCGAAAACCACACTGGATATCTTCTATTTTTATGCTCAAAGGGAATGAGCAAACTGGTTTGGCTTCACTCATGATTTGAAGAAGGGTGTTATGAAAGAACTCAGCCGCAGTGTAAGCGTCAGTGCATTCTAGCACAACTGTCCAGTCAGTACCGCGAGCACAATCATGTAAAATAATAATAATAATAATAATAATAATAATAATAATAATAATAATAATACGTATATATTATCAAAAATTTCGGCAAGATTAAGAACAAAAATTATTTTTATTGCTTCTTCGCGACAATTTTATCGATGTCGATATCAAATCGAAAAGATATGATTATTAGTATATTTTATAAATCCTAAAATTTTAATATCACATAAATTATTGATTATAAATTTTAAAACCCACATTGCAGGCTCTGGACTATTTGGCGATTGGCATTCATGAATTAGCTTCGATGAGTGAAAGAAGGATTGAAAGACTAGTTAATCCCGGTAAGTTTAACAGCTTCTCTTTTAAGGAAGGCTCTTAATCACAACAAAGGGATGCCTCTTTCCGAAGCATTAGCTTTCTTCAGTTTTCCCACTCCGTTTCCATTCCTTATTCTTATTGATTAATTTCTTATAACACTCTGATTCCCTCTCTCTCTCTCTCTCTCTCTCTCTCTCTCTCTCTCTCTCTCTCTCCCTCTTTCTCTCTCCTCAAATACATTTTATTTATCTCTGTTGAATAATAATAGTCTTCACATAATAAAAAATAAAAGGACAATAATATAACTAAACTGTACTTTGTCCATCGAAAGATGAACTGGGCGTGTCCAATTAAATTTCCAGCTTCTATTGTTAGACTTTAACTTTACTTTGCAGCAGAAAAGACCGTTCTATAGTAATCAGCAATGTTTATCGACTGAAATCGAAAATTTAGCAGAACGTTCAGTCCGTAAGAGCATAGTTTGATTACTGTAATAATGATGATCAAACAGTCAGAATACGCTCATGTCATCTTTCGTTAGACAGACTATACATAGCCGATTACTAGATGATCAAACAGTTTAGAAAATTTTAAATTAATTTTTGGTTCTTAATTTGCCTTCGTTTGTGTTGGCTCTTATGTGACCGGGATGATCGTTAAATTTACAATATATAATTTTCGGTATTGCTAAGATCTTCTACTTAATTTTTTATATTATATGCTAAATCTCTTTACAACAAATTTAAGACTGTATAATATTGCAATAAGGAAGGGGAGAGTGAAAAAAAAAACAAACTCACTGCCCTCCCTCATAAATTATTGAAAGTGACGCAGCACCTGGAATATGCCAATCTATTTTGATAAAAACCAAATAATAATTCAGCTGACAAGTAAATTTAAAAGCCTAAAAACTTTGCATATAATAAAGAGATCTGTCTAAAAAAATCGTGGAAACGCAGCTGCTGATTTCGGGGATCCTCGTAGAGTAATGCCGAAGATTCGCCTTGAAGTTAGTTCGTTTCCCCTTCTCACAAGATGGATCTGCTTAGGCTTAGAACTTCCTCGAAGTTTCTTGCTCCTTTGTGGGAATAACGTCGAGGTGATTTTGAATAAGACCGTTGTTTGTCTCAGTCAAGTGGGAATTCGAGGAAGTAAATCAAGGCCGCCTGCAACCGCCTTTCTTCCTCATTTTCTTTCTTTCTTCATTTTTTTCTTCCTCTCCCCCCCAAGTTGTTTCCTTCCTTCTTTTGCGATTCCTTCTACCAAGGATAATGTGGAATGTTATGAGGCTGGTAGCTTGGAACGCCATACAGAACGTTTGTAATTAGTGAAATGGGAATATTACTGTATACAATACTACTCATCTGTATACAGTAAAAAAAATAATAATAATAAACTTATTTAAAAAAGTGAATAGCGTATTTCAATATAATTTAAGAAATATGCCTTATAAATACCTATTTATATAGTCTCAATTTTACACTCAGCAAGACCTCCCAGATCAGCTTATAGGAAATGTTTAGGAAACGCTCCCCATTTAGAAAGAGTGGCGAGCGCAATCAGTGTTGGCTTATCGTCAATGAGCATCCCAATCAATGAAACTTTGCAGAAGATTCTGGAGCTCATTTGCACCCTTTTCTTTATCTTCAGTATTGCTGGCACTCCTTTCATTTAAAGGATTGTTTTTTTTAATCTTTCTTTATCTTTCTTTACATTTGGAACATAGCTCTTAAAAGAATTTTTTTCCCATTATACTTAAACTAATCTCTTAACCGTATTTTAAGAGTTCATAAAATTAGTAAATGAAATTGATAATAAAGTTCATTTTTAGCTTCGAGTGGTCTCCCTGCATTTTTAGTGAAAGAAGGTGGCTTCAATTCTGGGTTCATGATGGCACACGTGACAGCTGCTGCTCTAGGTAAATTCGCCCTTTTCAGCTTGAAAAACTACTGAATTCTTAAATGTCCTGTGTGAAGTCAGTACTTATGCAGAAATGCTAGTAGTTATTTTGATATTACAGAAAACTATATTCAAATTCATAAAAGAGGTCTATGTGAAAAACAGATTGTTTTTAATTAAAAAATATGTCATTAATATTTGTTAAACATATCTAAGTTATTCTTTTTGTTTTCCTAATGGCATACAGATACAGGTGACTCACAAAGTGGATTGAAAAAAACTTAACTTTCTTGGTAAAAACCAGCAAAAAATGTCATAGGAACATAGGTCCAATTTCAATTAGGTATAAAGTTACAACAGATCAGTTGTGTAGTAGCAAATAGGTAAATGAAAAACATACCATAAACTTATAATTAATATTTAATTTAAAAGCATAAGAGAGTATACGACTGAGTATAACAAGGTACTCAAAATATGCTTCTTGAGCCTGAATACAATCATCGAATCATAAACGCAAACCATGACATTGCTATTGCAAATTTGATTGGCCGAAGCAATTATTCGTTTGCATTAATTGCTCAAGAGTATTGATGTCAACAAGCTAGTGATTGTCAATTCTTAATAGAGTATATTTTACGCTTTTAACTACCTGTATGGATCTGCTATTGCACTAATAAAAATCTGCCGTAATTCTGTACCTAATTGGAATGCGGTCTAAGTTCATATGTCATTTTTTGTCAACGTTAGTAGTAATTTTGGTATTAAAGAGAATTTTATTCAAACTCATAAAGGAGTCTTTGTGAAAAATAGACTGCTTGTAATTAAAAAAATATGTCGTAAATATTTTTAAAAACTGCCAATAGTTATTCTTATTTTTCCCAACAAAATGCCAAAGTAGTTTACATACGTTGTGAATCACTTTATATAACACAAGCCTTTACATATGCTATAAGGAATATAGAAAATATAGGTGGAATTATATACAGAAAAGAAAGTAAAATAATATTTTACATTTTATGATATTAGGGGAAGATTCTTTAAAATTGCATCTTGTTTTCTTATTCATATCTGAAATACAAACTCCCGTTTTCGAAATCTGCTCAATTCATTGACTTGTCTGCGATGTGTTTTTTAGAAATATTTATATTAATATTTATACTCTCCGACAATTATTTACTGAAGAAAATATGAAAATTATAACGGTTTCAAAAAATAAAATAACAGTTTATAACAGTTTGAGATCTAGCAAATTTACACATAGATTTCTTTCTTACCATTATATAATTGCTGCATTTTATAATAAGAATGAGCTCAAGAGCTATTATTGAAAGCTCCAAGTTTACCGCTACCGATAAAGCCCAAAAACCGCTTTTTGTTGATGATGATTTATATGCATACGGACCATTGAATGGAAGTGATTACCAGTTTGAAGAGCTTAACAGAATCAGTGACATACAAAAATGTTTACAAGCATATCCTATTATAGTTGCGTATACTCATAAAGCCCTATACGTTCTTGTTCTTGATTTGATGAGCTATTAATTCCTTCCATGATCCCCTATTATGCGTTTAAGAGTTGCGGTTAATTATGCGCGAGGTTTATTCAGATAAAAAATTCTCACGCCTATCATATGACCACAATTCACGTCAGCTGCTTAAGAACTCACGGGGCGATGAGTAGTAGTAGTTTACATAGTTAGTAACGCCACATAATCTCCGCCCATGATAGGCTATTTATGTTTGCGTTTGTTCATGCAAAATTTTCAAATTGAATTATGTGAACGAATGTCATTAGAGAAATTATTTAAAGTTTTGAAGCATTTTTTACGTGTTTAGATTTACTAATAATATCAAAATGACAGGAAAATTTTATATGGCATAGAAAAAATAATTCTCTTTAAATTTTTTTTTTGAGAAAGTATGTATTCATATCTAAATTTAAAGATAAGTTCCTTCAAAATTAGGAAATCTTGCTAAGCGAGAAAATTTTTTTATTTGAAGTGGATACTTTGACTAGATTTCTGATTCTCTTGGGTTATTAAAAATAAACTAAATACACGCACTATATTTTTCACAGGACATGTTCTGAATCATTTTTCTTTGAATATGAAATGAAGCCCTTGCTCTCATCGAGAAAACTCCTTTGGACATATATATCCGGTGATTTAGCAAACGAGTGGGTGGGTCTAATCTAAATAAACTAAGTAACTTCTCAATGGGCCCTTATGCACTCTGAATAACATATTTTACAGATGTGTCTCCAACGAAAACTACAGAAAAACTTCATTCACATTAGAAAAATTGAATCTTTGGAATGTTCCTGTTATTTTTTTCAATGAACATTTGATTCATAAATTTTTGGGCTGTTGATCTTATTGGGTTGTTTTCGTTTTTTATGAAAATAACAGTGTTATTTATTTTTTGATTTATGTAATCAACAGTATTTTCAAACAGTGTTAAGTTAATATTTCAATTCTTTTGTTAATTCTTGACATCGCCAACAAGGACAATGGAAATACAACGGGCCTAAGTCTGCGTTTGACTGCAAAGTCTTAGAATAGGATAAAAGTTGGCTAGTTCATAAGCTCTATTTAAATAACTAGAGTTTCTTCGACGTGTCATTAATAATGACATTGGAAATTTTTCCGTATATGAAAATATGGGAATCACGCTCTAAAAATTGCAAACTTAATGAAAATGAGCAACAGAGTTATCCGTTCCAGTCGCATATCGACGCAGATGAATACAGGGTGATTTACATCGAATGTAAAATACTTAAAGGGGGTATTATAGAGGTTAAGATAAACACAGAACGTCCTATGAACATGGGTTCAAATATGAACGATAACTGAGATATGAACAGAAATAAAAATGCCGCCACCAAGATCAACAAGTTAATAACTCAGGTTCTGTAAAGCCTAGATTAATGAAATTTGGGGGAATAACAGGGTACATAAGATTGTGTATACCGTTAAAATTTGATTGAATTCCAACGAGAAGTTTCTGAGTTACACAGTCAAAATTGTAACAAGTGCTAGTTAGTACTCACAAGTGAGCACGTGTTATGATGTTGAATGAGTAACTCGGAAACTTCTTGTTGGAATTCGATCAAATTTTAACGGTATACACAATCTTATGTACTCTGTTATCCCTCCAAATTTCATTAATCTAGGCTTTACAGAATCTGAGTTATTAACTTGTTGATCT
The DNA here is from genome assembly GCA_023313115.1 of Rhysida immarginata. Lineage (NCBI taxonomy): Eukaryota > Metazoa > Arthropoda > Chilopoda > Scolopendromorpha > Scolopendridae > Rhysida > Rhysida immarginata. The sequence goes on along the minus strand of JAHWFO010012898.1, from coordinate 3,540,051 downwards.
TGGTGGCGGCATTTTTATTTCTGTTCATATCTCAGTTATCGTTCATATTTGAACCCATGTTCATAAGACGTTTTGTGTTTATCTTAACCTCTATAATACCCCCTTTAAGTATTTTACATTCGATGTAAATCACCCTGTATATCTTAAAACAAATCTCTTAGATAAAACACGAAGCAAAAGTGTGATCTTCCGAATTCTGAAAAGTTTATCATTTTAATCTAATTTTACCTTATTTCGAAAATTCTATCATTATTTAATTAGTTTGTCAGTATCCATTAGAGTCTCCCGTTGCCTTATTTGCTTTTACCGTTTGGGAGTTTCTATTGGTAATGTAAAAATTTCTCGAGTATCACTCAGAAATGAGCACATTACCAATTTTAATTCAAAATGTTCTATTTCTCTAAATTAATATGCTCCCTGTGCTTTTCAGAATATAATTCAACAACATAAAATTCAGCTACCTGAATGAAGATCCCCTGGCATTTGCTTAATATGGTGCACATGCAGCGCAGCGATAAATAAAATGAAATTTTCCTTAGAATGTTTTTAGTTTTCTTTGCTTATATTTATAATGGCCAGTTTTGGGCGTGAGGATTTGTTTAAGAGGAAAAAATTGCTTTCGGTGACAGTGTTGAGCAATCGAATTTCAATCATACGGATAAATTATACTCTAATTTTGCTGATTTCCATTCACTTTGCTGACACCTGTAAAAATATGCGCGTCCGAGGGCATTATTGAATCATGTTCCCGTGTAAAAGAACTGGGGAGTCGCGTTGGAACGGCCGCGACGACGTAGATCATGAATTTTTGAACTCGTAGGCAAAAAATAGATTGCCCGCAAGTTTGAATTGCTCAGTTACGGAGAAGGGACGTCAATGACAATGTTCGATAAACTAATTGTGTGACTTGGTAGTATTCACATTGGATAGGGAGATATGTCAGTTTGGACAGAAGCCGGAAGAATGGAGCTCTATAGTTTCAACAAATTTTTTTTTTACTAATTTTAAAAAATTACATGGCCGTAGAAATCCATTCTATATAATCAATCCAAAAAATATGAATTTATAACAAATGCAAATAATAATTCAACATCGATTTCAGTTTCAGAGAACAAAGTGTTGTGCCACCCTTCGTCGGTAGATTCCCTGAGTACGAGCGCATCCACCGAAGACCACGTGTCCATGGGCGGAATGGCGGCGAGAAAAGCGTTGAAAGTCGTCGAGAACGTAGAGAATGTCGTGGCCATCGAACTGTTGGCTGCCTGTCAAGCTATCGAGTTCCTTCGACCACTGAGAACAACGAAACCATTGGAGGCTGTTTACAAGTTGGTCCGATCTGTCTGTCTGTAAGTTCCTTTGACACAGTCACCAAACAGAATGAACGGGGAAAAAAGTCTCTTTCTCTTCTTAGGGTGCCTTCTTACGGTGTCAGTGACATTGCGAGCGAAGCGTAATTAAGAGCACCAGTCATTAAGCCCATCATTTTTTTATGTATGCTTGTAGCATATCGTTATGGTACAACAATCTATTTATTTTTAAAAGCTAATATCAAGTTTCCTTCTTAAAAAAACAGCTTTAGCCCTTTGAAAGCCGAACAGAGTAATAATTTTGATGAAACTATGTAAAACTATGTACAAAAGTATCCTCCATAAAGAATTCTCGAAAGTCTTCCCGTCAAATTACTCGTTCCCATGATTAGACTTAATTTAGACATTCATCATGATTTTTTGTATCTACTTTAAATAACTGAACTTTTAATCAAATTCTAAATCATCAGCTTCAATGCAGTTTTCACTGACAGAACTTTTGATAACATTTCTATCGTTTGTGTTTTAATTTAACTAAGTAACTACAGAGAGAGCTAAAAAATGTACTGTATGAGCACTTCAGTAGAAAGAAAAACAAGTACAGGTCAACCTCGTTAAAACGAAAATGAAGGGGATGGCAAATTTATCTCATTGAAATGAAAAAGCTAATAAAATACTGTACCATGTTTCTTTTTTTTTAACAATACAATATTAACATTAATTTGAAATAAACGTCTTTACTACCTAAATGCAGTTTTTAATATAATCAACATTAACACGTTATAGTTTAATATTTACGTATTATATTATTAATATACTATGTACGTATACCCAAGCATTTAGGCAGCAACTATGTTTATGTCGAATTTGAAAAAATATCGGATGGAACGCGTTCGCGGTAAATTGCGATTATTCAGGGGCTCATATCTCGGGTTCTATAGCCTGTAGAAACAAGGGATCAAGTGTTTTAGATAGGCCTGGGGCCAGCGATCATTTGTTACTCTGGTATGGGCATCATCGGAAGAAGTGGCGTACTGTAACTATGATACAGTACAGGGTCAAAGTTTGAACAGGAAACCATGCCTCCAGCATAAGCAAATTGAGCAAATCGGTTGGTTCCGTTTGCATAGGTGTGATCTAAGGTGGCCCTTAGGGGGCTTGTGGAGAAACCCCAAAACATGATTTTTTTTAAGAGGGTTCATGGGCGGTTCCTGAGAAAACCCCCAAAACATGATTTTTATTTACCCAGCCGGCCAATGCTTTAAATGCTTGGCAAATGATTCACCTTTTTACCAAACATTCTTAAAGCATTAACCTAAAAGGCGATTCTTTTTTTTAATTCAGATATCTTTATCCTTTGCCGAGATACATGTGTTCAAAATAACCCTTATCTTATCTTGTACAAAGGGTATATTATCGCAGAACGATAATCTGCTGTACTTACTCCTTCGAAGGAATTTTGCGCCATCCCAGTAATTAACGGCTGCTACGAGATGACATTAGCAGCCGGGACCGACGGCTTAACGTGCCTTCCGAAGCACGGGGGGGTTCATAATGGAGAGCTGCTGTCGGACGAACAAACCAGTGGCTATCACCAGCTTATGGACATCCAGCACTGATCACTCAGCAAATGGGTCAGACTAAAGTCTCCCAACAGCTGTGCCCCAAATAGCCGTCTCACCCAGCAGTGGTCCTCAAGCCACTGAAGTTGCTTAACTCCATCGATCGGCGAGCCGACCGACGAGACAATCAGGCTACGGCCACCCACTCAAAATTACCCTACGCCTGCATGTAGTTTTTTGTGTATGTAAAATCCTGTGAGGAGCAAAATTAGTATAAAGTGACGCAGCGCGTAGAGGGACGATGTAAAGTGCCGCCGTTATTATCAGTAGGAATCTGTGAACGCATATTGTAATATTTGAACTAATGAAATGTTTTCTGTAAATATTGCATGTAACAAATAAACCATTAAAATTAAAGCTGATATGATTTATTTAAAAGGAATGTCATACCTTGCATTAAATATGTAGAGCCACTTTAAACTTGCCTTGAAACAGGATGTGGTAGGGAAGATGCAAAACGTAGAGCTTTCTCCAGAATTAGTTGGGTACTTATCGGAATATTTCTTTGAACCACTGTTGCGCCCGATTTATTTTCCTCTTTCGTTGTGCCCGATTTCTTCATTTGCCACTTTTTCAATTTTGCTGCATTCCTTTAGAATGGTTGCCAATGTAGCAGGAGAAATACCAAAATGTTTGACCACTCCGATCTTCATTTTCCCAGAATCAACTTGTTCAATTATTTCTAGCTTCTCCTTTAAGGAAATTTGCTTATGTTTCTTCGGGTGTTATTCAATTACAGGTTTCTTTACAAAGGTTGGTCAAAGTGAATCACAGCAGCAGCCTTATGGCTTAATTACAACTGAACCACTTGAAATGAAGTGTAAGTTAAGAGAAATGGAGATATGGAAAGTCGTTTCAATGAATTTCTTTATAGTAAAGTACACATTTAAATAAAGGGTTTTCAAAATTATTTCCTTATAATGAAAAATTCCTTCTGATGGAATTCGTTACAATGAATAAAATTGGCTTAATAAGGTTAACCTCCGGCGGGGACTGGCTTAATAAAAAATTGTTGCATTAAAAATTTCGTTGTAATGAGGTTTGACCTGTATAACAGATACTAACGTAGAAGAAAAGTAAAATGAGACAAAATTACTCTGGTGAACACGGACTGGAAACAGAGACAAAGAAAACTGATAAAAGCTGACTTTTCGGATAAATATCGCCCAGTATATATCCTTTTGATTCCCTCACAGGTAGAAGCCATGAAGGAATTAAGCCTTTTACCAATTTTATGACTAACAATATATACTCTGTTCGACGAAAGTTGGAGTGGGCGTGTCCAGTTAAGCTTCCTATTTCAATTGTTAGACATTGTTGATTCTGTTTTGGCAACAATGTCTACCAATTGAAATAGGAAGTTTAACTGGACACGCCCACTCCAACTTTCGTTGGATACAGTACGAGTATAGTATGAGTATTGCCTAGTGATAATATAATGTACAGGTGTCCATATGAATTTTTAATGAAATAAAGTATTTGTTTTATTGTAATTATTTTGATCTACATTTACTTTATTAATGTTAGCTCACTTAAATCTTTAGACATTTTCTCTACAATTTGAAATCTTTAATCTTTGATATCTAGGCCGTGGGACAAAGATCGCTACATGGCACCAAATATCGAAGCAGTAGCCTCTCTATTAAGAGACGACAGCGTCTGGAAAACAGTACAAGGATACATTAACGATTATTTGGTTACCAATGATGTAAACCACAACACTGGAAACGGGGCTCCCTATTCTCCTACAGCAAGTGTTTTATCCTCGAAATCTCGACCGGATTCACCGGTTCCTCCAGTGAAACGCAAACGCAACGCCACCGGGAGACTCAGAACCATCAACGTCGCCAACAATCACAAATGATCCTCACTCAAACGAAAAATTAAAAAAAGTATGAAAATTCAAACCCTAGTGCCTTGAATAGTGTTTCAGTGACTGAAATAAATTGACCCTAATTACTCATCAATTATATATGTGATATATTCAAATAATGAAGAGAGGAGAAACGTGGAGACACAAGTGTTCGTAATAACTATTTACTATTCTTAGGTTCTAAGTTCCTCTTATCTCAATGCGCTTGTACTTATATATGATACTCTGGAATTAGTGTAAAATATTTCTCTTACAATTAATAAAACTGATTTTATTCCATATTAAAGATTACTGTTGTGTGTTAAATGTATTGCTGTGTGTTATGTATGTAAGAATAATAAATTGCTTTTAAAGAGCTCTTTGCTCGGTTTCTTAATCATGTACGTATAAGTAAATGTACAGCGTTTAATTCACCAAAAGAAATTTTTAAAAAACACGGAAAATGCAAAAAATGCATTTTCCAAAATTAAAAATGAAGCGTGCAGAATTTAAAGCGTAGCTTGTAAAATAAAAAATACATTTGCAAAATAAAAATGCACCTTACAAACTTAAAAAAGGAGACAATTTTTACTTTATATTTTATCCCCATATATTGAGCCTACTTGTCTTCAACTTCTTAAGCCCCACTTCTTATCCCAAATTTTTGAACCACGCATTTTAGTTCCACATTTTATCTTCCATTTTAACTCCCATTTTTATCCTCAAGGGATTTTTCCACTTATGATTAGACTCCAATTGAAAACGAAATATCACATCTGTATCTTTTTTTTACTATAGCTCTTCATTTCCGTTTTACGGAAGGTCATTTTTCCTTAACTTAGCCGATTTTGAACAACCCTCCCCGGCAATGGAATGCGCCCGAGCCTCTGTAAATCAGATGGTGTATCAGTGAGCAATCCATAAATATTTCTTTAGGAAACAAGCGCAGAAAATTCACGGCATGATTAGAAAAATTAATGATTTTGGAGAGTATACGAGCGCTTTCCATGGCGGGATTCAGTATCGTACGCAATGAGCAACAGTGCAAGATGGAAGGAATTTCGTTATCGAAAGCTGCTGTTAACTCCATTTTGGCTGACATACCTAATTCGGGAGTTCCCGACAAATTCACCCATGAAAAGCTACCTCGGGAGAGACCCCCACCTCAGCCGTTCACCTGAAACAGTCAAAAAGATCAAAAAGATATTAGCACAGGAAAACCCTCCGACACCGAAGGCCTTGGCTCAGAAGGCAGGACATTTGCGTCAACGGTAAACCGCATAATTAAACGCAACTTAGACCTGCGCAAGTTCCATAAAGTCAGGGTTCATTTATCCGTGAACGCAAAACCAAAGCCCGCAAACTCTACGAAGGCTATCTTGCGGGCAAGAAATGATGGTTTGTTGTCACGTTGAATGAAGCGTGGGTTTACCTCAGAGATTGTGGTAAAGTTCGTGCAATTGCTACCGTCCAGCAGATGCGAAAGGCCGAACTGATTGGGTGCGCAAATATCGTGAAAGTTTTCCGAAAGGCTTCGTGGTGGTGACGAAGTACTGCTGAAAAGGACGATTGCAACTTCGTCGGGTGGAGAAAAACGCTAAAGTGAATGCAAATTATTACCAGGAGAACATTTTGAAACCTCTTTATACGGAGGAGATCCTGGCGTTGTACGGAAAGGAGAACAACAAAGTTTGTAAGGAAAAATTCTGCGACCTGGGTTCGAACCAGGAACCTCGGCTGTCATGGCCGACGCCTCTACCAGTTGGGCTATCGCAGACACCCGGACAGCCATCCTGTCTCAAGGTGTCGTAAAGACAACCAAGTTTTCACGGTTGAAAGCCCAATGGGAGGCGGGGACCTGGCTCTTAGATCGAGAATCTCTCCTATCCAACCATCAGAAAGTTTGTGGAACTTACTGATAAATAAATACAACCTGTGACAATAAAGTTCGGTGAATGACGTCAAATTGCTAACGGTCGTAAGAGTGCACCATCGTCGTATCCTGCCCCAGACAGGTCGAGACATGTTTAAACAAATTTGAGAGAATCAGTGATGCGAGAGTGTTTATTGTGTATAAACAGGACATCGAAGAGAGAAGGCGTAGTACGCGCGTCGAAACCCAAAATGGATCAGCGAACGAAAGAGACTCATGAAATGATGACAGCAGTTTACAAAGAAAGTGCCATTACTTTGAAGTGTGTTTATGAGTGGTTTAAACGGTTCCGAGGAGGCCGGAACACCGTAGAAGACGCCCCCCGAAGTGGCCAGACATCCAACGTAATGTTACGACCCAACTGAAGGCTATCCCTAAAAACGACTACTCCAGGAGTTTCCAGGACTTGTACAGGCGTTCCCAGAAGTGCATTACCATCGACGGTGATTACTTTGAAGGATAGTAACTGCTGTTTCATGTAAGCGAGCAATCCACTCTCAATATGCCATCATTCACCGAACTTTATTGTCACAGGTTGTAATAAATGATATTATAACTGGTCCCGCCTCCCATTGGGCTTTCAACCATGACAACCTGGTTGTCTTTAAGACACCTTGGCTGTCCGAGTGTCTGCGATAGCCCAACTGGTAGAGGCGTCGGCCATAACAGCCGAGGTTTCTGGTTTGAACCCAGGTAGCAGAATTCTTCCTTCCATTTTTCGATAGAAAATTCTTTACCTGATGCTTGGTAGGCTTATCTCCAGTTATAATATCATTTATTATTAATTTTAACAAAGTTGTGTTTATCAAGATAAGGCATCCAGCCACACAGCGAGCTCAACACAGAATTTCATGGCACAAATGAAAGAAAAGCCCGCCATTCGTGCAATGCCTTTCTCTGCTATCCCTGTCAAGTCACCTGATGCTTCCCTCAGGACTTTTGTGGTTTTGGCCTTCTCAAAAGGGGTCTCGGAAGGCGTCGCCCCAAAACCATCGCTATTGTGGTATGGAACGAGATCGTGCAAGGAGGTATGGAGGAAATTCCTCTCGCCGTCCTGCAAAGAAGTTTGCTAACATGGAAATTACGCTGCCGGGATATGCTAGGGGAAATACATTGAACGTAATCGGTGGCGGAGAAGGACCCAAAAGCGGCTAAGTCAAGGAGAAATAACCCTCTGTAAATCGGTTTCGTTTTTTTTTTCTTTTCCTTTCGAAATACCCGAAACTTACACGGAGTAGACTGTGTTGCGATCAAAGAGACAGAGTCCTTCTCTTATGGCACTTCGCTCTAGATAGATTTCACAATGTTGATTCTTGTTTGGCTTAACGGGATGAATGGCACTTCGTCACCTTGAGCGATTTGAGCTTTATGATCAGCTGAGTCTTATACGGATGTGTTATTTAATTTATGCAGTCTCTTGAATCAGGCCGTGTTTTCCTTTTCTCCGACGCTACTCCTCGGTCTAAAAGTATTTTTCGCTTGTACTTTCGTCCTTATTTCCAAGTTAGGTTTATCCTGAAGCAAATCACGAAGGCGTTAACAGCGGAAATATAGAGCAATTTGCCAAAAACTGCAAGTACATCGCAATGTCATGCGGATTTTCTCGAGTATGTGGAAGTCCAAATTCAGAGAGCGGAGCTTTGCGATTTGATTGTCACAAAATGTCATAGAATGTTCTTCCTAGAATATCCGACCAAGCTCAATTTTTCCCAATAACTTCAGAGCAAGAGGTACAAAATGATTAACATCAATCAATAAAACCTCCATGTCCATCAAGTCAACTTTTTTTTTTTTCCTATCGTGCATGTTTTTTACGTTTTTGTTTACACAGACCTCCATTACCACTGTACCTGTGTATTCCAGAATAAATTCCATTATTGCAATGGTAAAGAATAAAAACGTTGCATCAGTAATTATTCTGGTATGTTGCATTGCAAAGCGAACAAATCGGGGATTATAATCGTCTACTGGCAACATAAGAGCCTTTGCCAACTTATCGATGTCATTCTGATCAATAAACAAAAATTAAGAAGAAATATGATTTATAAGAAATAGATTTACTAGTGTTTTAATAGGATTATTATAAGTTTACCAGCCATGCTTAAGTTACAAATTTTTATTATAAAGCAAAATGAAACAAAAATTTGAACTATTTGCATGGGAGGCACTGTTAATAAAAGTAAAAAAGCAAAAATTTCAGCGGAATCACTGTTAAAATTATTTTAACGTACAGAAGTAGGCAGTGGTCTTAAAAAGACTCCGATGTGCCAGGGAAGATTAAATAAAGACATTAACAAAAGAAGGCATTATGTTTTGTTAAAGAAAGAGTTCTTCAAAATTTATTTACTGTGTTTTAACAAAAACAAATTTATTCTCCTTTTCTACAACAGGCGAAGAACCGTTACATATTTTAGAGATAATATTCCTTTATTTATTCCAAAATAATTCATTAATCATTTAACTTTCTATGTCTTTTCATTCACTGAGTATTAATTAAGCCAACGCTGAATGCTCTCAGCTGATTGTATTAATTGTTATTCAAATGAATCCCTTAATAGTCGATGATGACATAGGTTATCGCCATTCCCCCATTTCCTTTCAATGTTGCCCAAATATCTTTTCATCGATTCTACATGTTTAGCGTCCTCTTTTGAGATAATACTAATCTTGAAAGGCTTTAATATCTGGCTAATTAAAAAAATAATTGTCTAAGATCGAAAGTCTAATTTCCTTCTTGGATCCATTTATCATTGTCATGCTTCTCCAGTTGCAAATTTTAACAATTTCTAAGTTCGTTGCTTTACGAATTTTAAATATGTTTTTCATTTCAAGAATATGCTCTGGTTAATTCTTTAATGCATTAAGGAGAACGGGAGGGTTTTGCTTGGCACGTAAAATGTAAACCGAGCACTTTTTTATTTCCATTCAGGTTAATTATAATTATAAGGAAGTGCGTATGCACTATACAGAGTTAAAATACGGGAAAAATTCAAGAGATGATTTTTTGGGTTATTATATGAATCTTTTGACCTCTCATGATTTTTCGGAATACCTTTATTTCGCAGATACAGTGCGATAAAAGTTTTCGACAAAAGCAATCTTTTATTACCTAATATTCCATGTAAAGCTTGTTAATCTACGATAACTGCCGAAAATGACTATCACCAGCTAAAATGCATAAATTCAATCTTGTCCTCATTGAATGCCGAACCCTTTCAAATACACCAGGGTTGTTTCTTATTGCATTAATCCCGTCAATTATCCGATTTCTCAAATCTTCTACATTTTTCACTGGAGTAGGATAAACTAATGACTTCAGATGGCCCCATAGAAAAAAAAATTCAATACCTAACCTAACCTAACTTAACCAAACAATATTGATAAAATCCATGGGTAAACTGATAATGTTTTCAATATCTGCACTGATGTGCTGTGAGTGCAAAAAACAGCTGTTTTTAATAATCAGAACAGGTTAAATCATATCAGTATTGTTTTTTCGAAAGACATTTATCGCCTTGTATCTTCAAAACAAAGTGGCATTCCGAAAAATCATTAAAAGACTAAAGATTCTTAGTCTTATGTTTAGTAAACGCCCTGTATATAAAATTTTATTTAGAACATAACCATAAAATTGACATATAAAAATGTCCTCCAATTATATCAAATTCACTGAAAGTCAATATTTTCTGCAAACAAATTTAAACAATTTTCTCTGAGTTAGTGTCACATAATTCACAAAAAGAGAAGAAGGTGAAGTTGATATCATTAATATATCACAAATATCTAACTAATTTTCCACGTCGGTATCATTTATTCTCCAATTAAAATATTTAATAGAACAGCAGACAATTATTCTTGAAGACATTTTGTAAAAATATCCGTGAAGTACATCCACTATGCGTTCTTGAAAGAATAAACTTGAATTTTCTAAGGAAAACATACAGAAGATGAATAAAAACTCCATAATCTTGAAAAGATTACCATTTCAATCTTTCCAGTGCCGTTTTTCAGAATCACAACAGTCCACAACAAACAACATTAATGAAAATTCACCAATAATCACATGATTAAAAATTCAGTCAATCCTCGCTAAGGTTATACGATATTCTGGTTAAATCATTATGATCTAGAGCTTTTGCAAGTTCTTTTTTTTCTGTTGATAATTTTTAAATTCCAATTTCGTTATGTAAGAAGTTACTAAGTAAAGCAATTTGAATCACTTAGCCTATGTAATGGCTGAGGAAAGGACATGTGCTGAAACTTTATTTTTTCGAGGCCATGTTTAATATTTACAAGGGGATATCAAAAAGTAACGCCATTTATATTTTAACGAAGGAAATATAGTCGCTTTGTAGAAGTTAACATAGCGAAAAAAGAAGGCTGAGTATATGTACAGATATTGCATAACATGAATTGTTCCTGCGCATGCGCACTACGTGCTACCAGTCGTTTTACAAATGGCCGCCGCTATCACATCACCAAAAGTAGAACAACACCGAGAAATATAAAATGTCTTTTCGCAAAAGGAACCCACTGAAATTTATGGGGAAATAGTAGAAGTTTACGGTGCCGATTGTCTGGACTACTCCAATGTTTGGAAATGATGTAAAATGTTTCGGGAAGGAAGAATCAGCCTTGCCGCTAAAGAGCGTTCTGGGCGGCCTGCGTCAGTAGCAACGCCAGTCATTAACAAGGACATTAAGAACACAATCGCAGAAAACCGTCGCATTTCCTTGAAATGAGTGAGTGAAACGTTTCACATATCCTATGGTTCTGCATGGGATATGGTGCATGGGAAGATTGGATACCACAAAGCCTTTGCGTTGGATTCCAAAAAAGTCTGACACCAGAACAGACTAGCAACAGAATGGCGTGCAATTTGCAACATCTGCAATTGTACAACCAGGAGCAACATGCGTTTCTGATTGGCATTGTCACAGGAGATGAGTTCTGGGTTTTGCACTTCACACATGAGCCTAAATCCTGCAAGCAGCCTACAGAGCGCACTTAGCGCCCTCGGACTACAACATTTTTGGTCCCATGAAGAGATTTCTGGGTGGTCAGAGGTTTCAGACAGACCAGGAACTCAAATCTCCCGTGCGCCATTGGCTGTATTCACAGCCGACGGAGTTCTATGAGCGGGGTATTCTGAAACTGGTGCAGTGTAGGAATAAATGCCTAAATGATCAAGGTGCCTATGCGGAATAGTAGATAAACACGTGTAGTTTATCTAATTCAACTGTACTTAATTGTTTACCTGCATGTTTTATAAATTTCGTGGAAAAAATAAATGGCGTTACTCTCTGATATCTCTTCGTAGTTTATTGGTTTGTAAATTCAGATTTACTGTTTTATTACATTGTACATAAATAGAATTTCCAAATGAACCTAATTATATTTTATTTGACAATTATTTTTAAAAGTTTGGAAATTTAGCCAAACTGTTTCTGGGCAAAAACTATCCAACTCTCCTCTTATACTATTGAATAGCCTTTTATATAAGTAATTTCCTCCCATGAGTTGGATATTTTACTGGATACAAATGAATTTATCCTGTGGAATACATTCATGTATTTTCTATATACTATTTCAAGAAGTCTAAAGTAATTCTGAAATTGTCGCTAATACTCTCAATAGTAAATAACTCTTTTTCAAAGACAATAATATTCATTTTTTTGCATTTAAAATTGGCTATTCTCTTTATCAGTTCACCCTCTTCTAGATTAATTAACAAAAAACTTCTGCAGACACCGAAATAGTTTCTCAAGTGCATCATTAATTATTTCTGAACCTTATTTCGCCCTCGGGCTTTGTTTGAACGGCGATGTTATCATGGCGAACGTCGTCTTCTGGGCAATGAATGAACGACTGTTCCATTAACCGACAGAGGAAAAAAAAATCTTTAAAAAAAGCGAAAGGGTTAACATTGAAATGGTCAATGCTTCGTGCCTCCAACAGACTGATCTCCCATAAGAAATTGCCCCCGGTGTTCGTAATTGTCTATTACCTCAATTCCACTCTAAAGTAATTGGCAATTTTCGAATTGCCTGAAGCACAAACGCTGCCATCTGCATTCCAATAGGCTAATTTCGAAGCACCCCTTCCCTTGTACCTTATCTCTAATGACTTTAGAGAGTATAAACATACCTATCGTAGAGGCAACATCTTACGAATAATCGGAAAATGAAGATAGTTAAACAAGGTAAGTGTACAACTCATCTCTGTGAAAATCGGTAGGGGATTCGTTTAAGTCGGAAATTAAATACGATTTAATTGAGTCGTTATAAGGAAGAAGAAACGACTCGTATTAATCCACAATAGTGGATGCAAGGACTGAAAATAAAAATTAAATTTAAGAAGATATAATCGCAAAGGCATTAGATAATAAATTTAAAAAATTGTAAAACTTGAATCAACATTATATTATTTTCAAATTGTAATAAACTTATATGACTGGAGGATTATTACTTATATAATTAAAATTTTATTTATTTACAACTAACTCTTATCAGGTAATTGCCATGATAATAAAATCTTTCTGAAGAAAATTCTTAATTTTAACATTTCAGAATAAAGAAAAAATGAATTTTCCTTGAATAATATTTTATGCCAATGAATAATTTGCTACTGGTTTCATGTTTTTCTAAATTCTCAATTATCTCGTATTTATTAATCTCTTTTGTATAATTCTAAACTGATAATCCATTAATAAATAAAGAAATTAAACTGGAGCTAACTCCAAACATCAGGTAAATGATATTATTAATAATAAATCCATTAATAAACAGTTCAATGGTTCGTGCTTCCAACACTAATTACAAATCTCTAAAATAACAGACTACATATATGTCATTCAAAAATGTCATTTAAAAGCTGTATTAAATTTTATAGGGTTTCATTATTCTATAAAAAATTAAAAATAAAAAACTGTTATTAGGTTGTCTTTTCTTTTAGGTCATCGAACTGCAAAGTAAAAGGAATTAATTAGCAAAGCTTTGAACATAAGCATGTTTTTGGGAGGAGGATAAAGTGCTTGTGTATATGTGTATGTGCGTGAGTGTGTTTGTTTTTGCCCTATTATCAGTGGGCAGTATAACTTCCAAAGTGGTTCCTAAACTCCGAAACGTATCTGCTTTCGAGCATTTGCTTCGCCGAGAGATAGCAGAGCATTTGCTTCGCACGTCAGCAGAAGAAGAAAAGTAAAATTTCTGAAACGGAAAGTTCAATGTGAGGTCACTACCCACGTGACTTTTGCTCTCTGCCAAGATAATTTTTCACCATCGAACAATCGCTCTTTTATCGGAGGATGGCGTAGGGGGAAGGAAAATGGACGCCCTCGAGTTTTGGTGAAGGAAAACATTCAATGGATGCTCTGTCGTTCGGGAGGAGAGAGAAAAAATGCTTTTCTTCAGCTTCCCTCTCAGGATCTTGACTTAATTTTCCGAGTTCTTATTTTTGAATTTGTTTTCATTTCTCTTCCATTCGATTGCTCTGATTAACTGTCTACAGTTCATTCTGTGTTAACCACAGGAAAAGACTCATCCAGACAGCTTAAAAAGTTTATTTCAAATGTATTTTGTTTTAAACTGCGAAAATATAAAAAAAAATTTCATCCATCTATTACAAATTTATTTAACAGATAATAAAGTCAATCTATTCACTAGCGAAAAGTTCCCACTCATGGGCACATTTCCGAAAACAAATCATCCTTTGAGAGTGCGCCATCATGAAAAAAAAATTCTTGCATCGTGTGAATAATTGATTTCTTGAAAATTTTAAGCATTAAGAACGGTCATGATTTTCCGTAATTATACCATGAAATATGGTTAAACCCATAATAGAATGGTTCTTAATTTCTCTAATTAAATTCCATGATTAAACCCAACAGCATGTGGTTTTGAATAATCATCCCGTTTTGTTTTGCTCATTTGTAAGCAGATGGTGTTAATTTCTGAGAACTCTTTAAGAACTCGATGACGTCGAGTTCCCAGCGATTCCCTCGCCTGATAACTTCATGAATATTCTAAGGGAATTAAATATTTTTCATGAGTAAAGCATACACTGAATTTGATCATTATTTAATTAAAATTTTTTTATTAAAAACATGAAGAGGAAAAAAAAACAAAGCTCAACGGAATAGGAAGGTATTTATTTCTTTAAAATATAATTTATTCCTTAAAAAAATCAAAGGAAAATATTTTGAGAATTCGAAGCATTTCAGTGCAATTATCGCCATAGTTATCGAGGGACCCCAACAAAAAGACAATTTATCGAGTAATGAATAAACACTTCACTGGCTGTGCCATTAATATGATAAAGAACGACTTCACCAAGCTCAATTGAGGCGTTTATGTCTAATTATAATTTTCAGGATGGTTATAAATCTTTAAAGGTAACTTTTGATCAGGATAAGATTTGATTTCCATGTTCGTTTTGCCTGAGTAATGAAGGAAACGGTTCTTTAAGAATCTCGTTTTAAAATGATATCGTAGTACACAATTTCTGAACGCGTAGTCTTTTCCCCCGTAAATTATACAATTGCTTTAAATAATAAATAGTTGCATTAAAATTTTTTTTTCTTCACCCGGCTGAATGATCTTAACATGGTTACCGAAATACGTATTTAGGTGAGTATTTATTAATAATTTAATATTTTTTGTATGTTGTGAGAAAAGAGGATATCTTGGTATGCATTTATTCAAATTCGTAGTTATATTTGCCTGGTCAATTATAATTTTTTGTATATTTGAAATAACAATAATTTGATTAATGCACTTTCAATTGTAATTGTTAAATTTTATGTATTTTAAAATTTTTGCTACACAATCAGTTGATATACAATTGCTATAAATTTCGAATACTATAATTTTTGATGAAAAATAGGAAAGAATTACTGTAATCTAATATCTGAGGCATGACTTATATAAAACCCTCATGGACCCATCTGCACTTATACTATAATTTTCCTTAAAATACCTAGAAATTTCAAACGGATTCTGAATGATTTAAATATAAATGAATCATTCAATTTAAGAAATAAGAATATAAAAAAGGGAAGCATTTTCAATACTGCATACAATATGACGGAAAAATCCTCCAATTCCCAGCTCTTATTCATTATCTTTATGTTGTTATAAATAGACACTTATTTCCTCTGGCGATTTTTTTAGCGAGCAAATTTATTTACTTTTATGAACATGAACTTTTCCGTAGTAACCGTTTAACATCTCTGCACGCGACTTAAGTGCATACGTTGAATGATAAAATGAATCGTTTTCTATCTGAAAAGTGGCTTCTGTCTAATTTATGGATGAAGCTCGAGTATCGTACATCCGGAGCCTGGCTCTTCTCGTCCTATCGTTTCTGTTAGGAAGTATTGGTGCTTTTGACCTCTAACCCTGAGGCATGCGTCGTTCTTTCTCCCAGTAAACGACGAGACAAGAGGAACTTTCAAATGACCCGCAAGATGGGCTCGGTTCGGCTCGCTCCTTATTGGTTGAGACTTTTATGCTAAAAGCGTGTTCACAACTTTAAAACACTTGTCTCCATTTCATTCATGAGGCAATTTTCGCCTTGTCTTGTTCGCACACGCACGCGTGTTGCTCTTGGATGGCATTGAGATTTCTCGACACACGAACGATAGTTTGCGAGTTTCTTCTTAAGGACTCGCCGATTTTTAACATTGTTTTGAATCTTAATCGTGTAAATAAACACGATTTGTGTTTATGTTTGTGTGTCACGATTACTGGAATTCTTTACAAGAGGTAGGAAGAAACATTAAAAAATATTTTTCCGTGACACTGCAGAGGTAAAACCCATCACGGTGTGAGACCCTTCCCGGATAATTACTCACAGGTGATTTCATCCAGAAGTTGTGAATCGGTTAATCGAATTTTGGCTGTACGTGGAACATTTCAATTGATAGAACGATAGAATACGAACGAGAGAGCTAGAGAGAGAGGAGTCGATTGGACCGTCACCACCACTCCTGTTGTCTCGTCTCCCCAGTGGGATCCGTGAGTCAGCGAGCAACGACTCCAGCGCCCCTGCGGCATTTGGGTGAGTTCATCCAACAATAATTTCTCTTCATCTTTTATCTTCCCTTCCTCTCCTCTTTGCTGGTCACTCTGGCCTGTCGCTTTGCTGCTGGTGCTACAACTTAACTGCCGCTGCTGTCGTGAATGTGCACCGAGGGAACGGTGTAAGGAAAGCAGATTCGCATTCGTTACAATCAGGCAAAAGTGTGTAACCATGAAGATTTACGGTAAGCGAGATCTCTTACAATGTTTCTGTGCTCACTTTGCGTGTTGCTTTTCACGTGGTAAAGTATCGTTATAAACGTAGCGAGATAAAGCAATACAATCACATCTTTGAATGGGTGCATGCGTTGATGTTGCGAAATTTGTGTTTGCGGAAGCGCAGTAGTTTTAAGTATATCAAAATAAAAAAAAATCATAATTAAAAACAAACAAACAAACAAACAAACAATATTTACATAAAATATGTACTATCCGACACATGTAAATATGTAATATTATTATGATTTCTGGTAATTTCTGTAAATTTTATCATGTCAATAATATCAATTAAGGTTTCGCTATAACAAATAACAAATTGCCCTAACATAGGATGACGAACAAATATTAATTGTAATCTATTATATTAGAATAATTATTTTAAGCAGTAAGTACGGAACTTTATTAAATTAAATTATTATTTTTTTTATGAAATTACTAATGCCTAAGTGAGTTGCATGAGCTTATTGAAATAATTTTCTTTTATTTAAAATAAAAAAATATAATTTCGAATATTCATTATAGAATATTCACAGACTCAAAATTATCTTAAATGAAAATAATTTCAAAAGTTGCCCTTCAGATTAAAATCTCTTGATGGGTGAAATTGTACGCTCGCTTTTGCTAATATCTGCACCTAGATTCCTGAGAGTGGAATTTCATCACGTGGTAGAGAAGTTCATCCGAAGTGAAAATATGCATAACATTTGGGGAGGTAAAAAACAGGGAAAAAGTACAAAAATAGTCGTAGGTAGATAGTAAAGGGAAGAGAAAAACAAGAGAGAAAAGGAGTGACTTATGTGTTTATTTTTTCAAAGTTTAAAATATTTCATGCAAAAAAGACAGAGAAAACCTTTTTTACGTTAACAATCATCTCATTGAGTGAGGAAGAGAAGAACGAGATACTGTTTATGTAGCAAAAGATTGAATAAGCTGTTATTATTTTATCTCGATCAGCAATTGCAGCTGAGATCACAGACAGCTGGAAAGTGAGCGACATTTGATACGTGAAGACAGTTGTCACGACTTGGGTGATTAATTTACTAACGCAAACAAGAGTAGAGAGGAGTGAGTGGAGTGGGAATGGGGAGAAGAGGTGTTTCGAACGACTACTCCTATTTCCGGGGACAATGTTGTCGAATGGAAAATTCGTTCACAAGCTTTCCCTCTTGTGCTTGGGGAACGGTGATTATTTAGAAGATTGAGCTTTAGTTTGTATACAAAAGCTGCCACACGCACACTGGGACAACGTTGCCCCCTCTTCATGCGAAGGTCCCTTCCGGAAACTCTTGTGTGATTCTCTCCCTTGAGCAATCTGTCATTTTCACTCTGAACCCCCCCCCCCCTTCGAGATAACCATCCCCATTTGAACTCAATTAAAGCAAGCAAAATAGTTCGATACAAATACGTTGGAAAAATTTATAAATTAGGTTTGGTGTTTACGGTCCAGCAGCATATCTAACTTCTTCTCTATCGAGTTAATGCATGAAGGTGAACGATGAAAGTGAAACCAAAGATAAACAGTAGAAGACATAAACAAGCAAACAGAAACCTTCTCAGAGAAGTAAAATTCCTGTAACTGTAGGCGATGACCCTGGGACTGTTTCGTCTCTCCTCCAATCATCTCGAAAACCCTCTTTCTCCTCTATTCCCTTCTCCGATGTCTTTTGTCGCTCGTTCCCACAATGAATAAAGATTTCTCTCTTTTTTTGTTTCCCCTTTCTCTCTCTCTCTTCCCTAATCGGAAGTGTAATCGCTCTTCTAGTGAGAGGCAATTCTACTGATTTCCTTGAGCTAAATTAAAGCACAGCGGGGAACCAATGGCCCCTATCGTAATCGGTGAAGGTCCTGTACCTCGAATAAATACCACAGTGTATGTATGGAATCAGCGATGAAAATGTTGTAGTGTAAATTTTGTATATTCGTTTCTGGCGGAACAGAACAGAGCGAAGCCAATTTTCAACGCTCCACATCGACGTTAATTAGCTTTTAATGCAGATTCATCGAAGTTTTTTGTAGGACTTAATGGAGCCTAATAGTTCAATTGCATGCGATCATGAAGGAGGTGACGGAGAGAACAACCGCACGAATTCTATAAAGAAGGAGAAATTAAAATAAAGACACTTGAATTAGTGAATTACAATAGGTAATAAAGCCATAAATATACGCAATAAATTTTAATAAATATCTGAGGCGGCAAAAATCTTTCTTTAAATTCACTTGTTAAAGGAGTTCATTTATTTGCTTCGGTTTTTAGAATAAAATTTATTAAGAAAATAGTAAAAGCGTTCGAAATGTTCATAGATATTTTAATTCTCCTTTTTTGATGCCACTAAATATGTTATTACATTTTATAATTCGTGTTAAAAAATTGCCCATAGTACATATAACTATGATAACTGTTAAACAAACATCTACTGTAGATATATAAATTAATGAACATTTGTGATTTCATCTTATGTACATGCTAAGAATTAAATACAAAAAAATATATATAATTACGTAAGAGATTTTTTAGAAATGAAAAAGGCAAGAAAATTGGATTATTTGCAGTGTATAAGTAAAAATCACAAATAAAAATATATTATCAATTATGAACTTAAAATGTTCTCTTATAATAATAACTTGATAAAATTTAATATTAAATTCTTCCAACAAGACTTTAATAGAAACAAAATCAATTGAATTATCATGATTTCTGTATTGTCATTCTCATTAAAATACCATTAAGTGCAATTGCTTAATAAAAACTTCATCTCAAATTTCAACGCAATATAAATGCTAGATATTATATGCTAATAAACAACCTGTTGATATTTTAGAATGACACCCAAAGTAATAATTTTATTAAAATAAGTAATTTCTCGGTTATTTAAGAAGTGCTATTGGAGTTTACTTGTTTCGTGTTATATTTGAAAATGGCTCGGGTAAAAGGGGTTTTTAAAAATCTTCAGGGGGATGCCATGTTTTTATGAATATTCGTATTCTTCTTAAATATTTAGAATTAAAAATAGGTTAATCACAATATTAGAAGGTATGATAATCGAAATTAAAATTAAGAAAGAGAAATAAAGTCAGTTATAGTATATGTTATGTTACGATCGATGATCCATAGATCAAATTTAAACCAACGATGACAGATAATGTTCACAAATATCTGCTCATCAACACGCTCTTTCTTAAAGCAAAGTTGAGGGCATCAAAGAACTTCAAGTTCACTTAAGATGTTGAAGTGTGCATGGACGTAGCCAGAATTTATTTTGAGAAGGGTGGTGGGACAAATATATATGAGAGAAAATTAAATTACTTGGCAACAGCGCCCCAAACATCAGCCCCCATCTTTGTAGAATAAAGGAGGTACTAAATACTCCAAATTTTCATAGTGTAGAGGAGACCGGGGCAGGTTACACACTTTTTTATTATCATTTTTGTATTTTTAGTAATAAATCTATTTCACTCAATTTTCATATTTTCATATTTTCATCAGTTGAACTTTAAGCTACAGTACGGTGCCTTTAATTTACCTTAAATTTATATTTTTTAAATTAAAAATATTTTTTGAGGTAATCTCCTTCTGTAAACTTGCCCCGTAAACGGGGCAAGATTACATGATGCTTAGGGTATGTTTCACCACCATTTAAAATAATATATAAAATGCCAACAATTTGTAATTTTTATTGCTTCGTTTAATTCAGTGAGTACAAGTGAGTCAGGATACACATATTTCAAATACAGGATACAAATACAAATATTTCCTAATAAAAATTTACAGGATATAAAATGTACTGAATTACCTGTTGTAATCCACTGATCATGTACCCACCTCTTACGCTCTGTGCATTGTATTCATTGTTATCCAGGTTTTGACTTTTTGTATGGTCTCAAACTGTGTGTAAAACTGCTCTATGTTTCCTGTGTAAACTTGCTTCATGTTTTGCTTACAACTATTACAACTTAAAGCCTCTAAGTTTTGTTCATAAGGTAAACAATCAATTCAATAACTTAAAATAACTGCAAAAGAACACTCTAACAAGATAAGCAATAATGAGTTATAATGATCTAATAATACAAATCCTATAACTGCCAATACATTATTGCGAAAATTTATGTATCAGAAGAAAAACCAGAAAAAGCTGTTTATTTCATTGTTCTCACACGTGACTGACTCCAGACTGTTTTGAGAGTACATAAGGGTTGTAAAGTTTCTCCTGACTCGATGGCGGTGCGCTCCGACCAACGGTAAGTGAACTATAGGGAATGTGTAAACTTCCCCTGTACATAATTGGCCCCTATTTCCCCTACATCTTATTTCTACCAATAATCAGGTATTTGCAAATAACTTTACTTGATTTAGGGGAGGGGGTGACCATGGCTAGGCCCGTTGTTTTTTGGTTCCTTACAACAGTTGTGACATCGATGGTTCACAAAATGTCTGAATGATATATTTTAAATAAGTGATGTCTGAAAAGTACTTGATGAAATAAGCTTGACAAAAAATGAATGAACATTGTTAACATCATCTGTGACTGCTGAGCTAAATTTAAACTGTGTGTCTGAATTCGTAACACATTATAAAGTACAATCAGGAAGAGGTGAGAAGATCCTGGTACATCTTCTGGTACATCTCATCTATTCTTGGTACAATATTTTACTTTATTTTCATCCTTATATGCAACTAGCAGAGGCACCCGGCGTTGCCCAGGATAATTAAGGTTAAACAGAACAACCCAGGAAGTTAAATAATAACTCAACTTGGTTTTCAGTAACATTCAAGTTAGAACTTTTTATTAACTTGAGCTTATCACGGTACAGCGCACCTTGAACCGAGCTGGGTTTAATAACAGGCGGCCAGTACGGATACCGTCGCTGTCACCGCAAAATAGAAAAGCGTGCCTCTAGTAGGCACACAGGCATCGCCACTGGATGAGTGGAACAAGGTCGCCTGGTCCGACGAATCGCGGTTCCTACTTCATCATGCGGACGGCAGCAGTAAAAAAGCTTTTTTTAAACTCGTTATGAGGCCCATTTAATAAAATCAGATTTGTGTTTAATTACTAATTCGTTAACAAGTTTTTTAACATCATTACTAAATTTGCGAAGTCCGTCGTTCTGTTGCCAATTTTTTTCGAAGTTTTTGATATTTGACTACAGATTCGGATAGATCATCAAAAAGTAAGTAAAAGTTATAGTAAACACATATGTCCTATCTGTTCGGGAACATGGCTAAAATAGCGGTCAAAATTTGGTCAAAATTTTAAGCCTGTGATATTACAGAGTGACAATAAATTATGGCAACTCATTCTGTACAAATTTTTTAATCCAAAAAACGAAAAGTAAAGCAATTGACAACTAATAAATAAAACCTGGTCCCTTGGTAATAACATGTTCATTCGGTTTCGAAGTGGGCTCCTTTGGCGGCGATACAACGTGTCTTGAAATTTTCAGCAATGGGCCGCAAGTCGTCGGGCGACAATCGGTCCCATTCTTGGCGCAGGGACTTCTTCAGCAACTCCAAACTGTTGTGGCGTTTAACACAGGTTCTGGCTTCCAAGATCGACCATACGCTGTAATCCATCGGATTGACATCCGGCGAGTAGGGCGGCCACTGCTGAGACGTGATGAAATCCGGAAAATGGCTCTTGCACCACTCCTGCGTCATTTTCGCTCTGTGAGCTGGTGCAGAGTTTTGTTGAAAGGTCCAATCCGCATTGCCGAAATGCTGCCGAGCCCAAGGAAGTACCACAGCCTCGAGAATGTCACGAAGGTAAACTTGTTGGTTGATTTTGACTCCTTGGTCCGCGAAAACGAGGGGTGTCTTGCCACTGGCGCAAATTCCGCCCCAGACCATCACGGACTGCGGATTTTGAAGACGTTCGATGACTGCAGAAGTGCCGGGTGCCTCTGCTGACCACACTCTGTCGTTTTGGTGATTGTGTGCCTGCTCCACAGTGAACAGCTTCTCTTCTGTGAATAGGATGCGCTTCCATTTCTCACCTGCGGAGCCGTACGCTCTTGTTTTCCTCTGTGAGGAACTGGACTTTTCGGAGCTGGTAGGGCTTGAGTTTGAGTTCCTCTGTTGCCATTTTCCGCACCGATTCGCGGTTGATTCCAGTCTCACGAGCGATTTGTCTCATTGAGACCCTCGGATTTCGCTCGACTCGCTTTTTGATGATTTTGCGGTTCCTGGACGTGTTGGTGGCACGCTTTCTTCCTCTTCCTGGACAGTCGCCTTCATGGCCAAGCTGTATGAACCGTTTGGCCAGAATTTATTGTCACTCTGTATACGTATATGTTGATCAATCAAATGGTATTTCACACTAGTCCATCTAATGCCTATTCGGTCAATGACATGACATTTCCGCCATAATTTTGCATCAGATGGTCCGGAAGTCTTCCAAAAGATGTTATGGAACTGAGGAGGAGAATTGCAAGCGAGAGCTACAATTATGTTGAGAGAACATGTTGGGCAAGAGGTGGATTTTCGTGTGGGCATTTGTCGCGTCACACGAGGCTCCCACATAAGAGTTTTTGTAAGATTTGTAGTGTGAAATAAAAACCTGAGAGATCAGACGAGAGTTAGGCCCTGTTTTAAAAACGGGAAAAAAATCAGTTAAGGCCCATTTTGAAAACGAGAGAAAATTTAATTAAATTTAATTTAATATACAGGGTGTTTTTAAAAGAATATACCAACTTTGAAAGGTTATATTTATTACACAACAAAACTCAGAGATTTGTCAACGCATCATCCCTAGTCTTTGGCCGGGCTTGCACTAGTCTTAATCTGTTGCTGCAGGTTTCAAAGCCAACCGCTTCCTCACCGTTTTCCATACATCCTACGGGGCATTTGGACTTCTCTGCTGGCTCGGCAAGTCGATTTCCTCGGATTACGAGCCAACGTTTGCTGAATGCGTTGGACATTTTCTTCCGCCACTTGTGGAAAAATCACCCTTTCTCTGTGAACTGATGAAACCAACATTGGATATTCCACCTATTGGAAAGATTAGTTCCATATTTGGCAAGAAAAGCACGTTGAGCAGAGGTCACCGAATCAATTTTACCGTATTCTGAAATACAAAACATTTTCTGATGTGAAGTTGCCATTTCGGCACAAACGAAAACCAAATAACCGGTTGCGCAAGCACCTAGCAACAACTCTCGGCAACCAAGCAAAACTTCTGAATGTCCCCTTCACAATGGTAAGTAGAATGACAGTGTAACTACTTTCGTAGCCTAGATATATCCTTTCAAAGTTAGTATATTCTTTTGTGGAATCCCTGAAAAAAGTATACTCGGTCCGACCAGAAGAATCCACAAAAAAGGTAGCATCGGGATATCCCTTACAGATCTTTCACTAACCTTTAACTAGCTTACAATAAACTATATCCTCCTTAGCTTACCTTAATCAAAGGTAGTTCCAAACTTCAACTCGGGATGAGAACCTCAACTTGCCTATCAAATGCTGGTATTAATCAAAATCGAATTAATATCTAAGAAACATTACATGTATATGAAAAAAAAATAAAAGTAAAAATTAAAAAACGCTTGAAACATGATATCAATTATGTTTATATCCTAACTTTCTGAAAATTTGAGCACAATAATTTTTATGCGGCATTATTGTCATCAACCTCTGAATACATACAAAAACCCCTATATGTATATCAGTGGGGTTTATTTTTTTGGTTTTATGAATGCTAGCAGATGTTTAGTTTCATACTAAACAATTAAATTCTACGAAATTTTTCTTGCGAACTGCAGTGATGTCATTGCTTAGTCATATGATTTAAAGACTTTTATTCCCCTTAATGTCGATCTGTTTTTACGTCGATAACACAACAACAGACAACACGACAACCAAGTGTTGTTGAACTGCAAACACTGGCGCTTTAATATTCCTTCGAGGAACTCGCAACACGAGGGATGTCTAAACCACCATTTATGTAAGTACAACAAATGTGTTTTGAACGCTGCTGATTAATTATATTTAAATATTTCTAAATGCTTGTTGGATGTGAAAGAATAAATACAGTAATAAAATACAAAGGACCTCCAAAACTAAAGGAGAGTTTTTTTGGAGGATTTTTTTGTACGAGTCAGGAAAACTTCACGTGGAGAATTTGAAAAAAATTTTAGGGGTTGGATGTTTTTTCATTTTAACAAAAATAGGGATTTAGCCCTAAAATAATACCAAAAAATGTTGAAACTGATATTTTCTTTAAAAAAATTGAAGGGTTAAAAAAAATCTTTAAAGAAAGTAAAAAGAGAAGATCCTTCAACAACTAGAATCTTTTCTGCCATTTCTGCCATTTCCTCTTCCCAATTCTTTTTCTCCTTTTTTTCCTGTGTCGTTTTGTTTTGAAGATCGAGAATCGCCATTGATATATTAGCCCATAATTTATGTCTCCGCAATGACGGCAATTTCTCATGCTTAAGCTCCAGAACATTCGGTGTAGAGCCTCTCTCCCTCTCAAATCGCCATTTTTGCGGTTTTGGAGATGCGAGCATTTGTTCAAATGATGGTTTAAAAAAATTAAGTATGTACTCGAGTCTTTAAAATGCTGTTAAAATATTTCAACGTGGCAGCTTAGGCGTTGCAGATAATGTTTAAAAAATAGAAAAAGTTTCGCTGTGAAACTGGTCTAAAACTAAGAACTAATGTGCTATATTGTTATTGCAGCTATTAGTGCCTAATTTTTGAAAGTAATAAACAGCTGATTAAGCCAGAAAACTATGCTGATTTATAAATTTAGAAACTTTTAAAATATTTGCCTTTTTAATTATGGATGACGGAATTGTTAAGATACAAATTTAATTTGAAATAACAAATGGAGAAAAATGATACGAATTTCAGTTCGAAAACTATAATTTAAAACGAAAGTCTTTGATATTTGAGAAATTTTGAAAATTTCATTTTTAATTTATGTACACACCATGATACTCGATTAACATCATCACAGATTGCCTAAATTATTGAAAAAAGTCTTTATTTGCACTTCCTTATTAAAAAAAATAGTAATTAACAAAAAATATGTGCTTTTGGAGAACAGATGCAAATATTTAGTGTGTTCAGTATTTAAGCTAAAGCAGTGATAAACGAATAGTTGATCGGATATTAGCGTCGATCTCGAAGCTGAAAGTGGTAGGTCGTAACAAATTTTATGATGAAAAACAATAAAAACATCATTACGCCTTAATCTCAAGGGAAGGTAGGCAGCATTTAAAAAACAAACTTAAATTACCCAGTCAAATCACGCAACACATCCCTTTATTCACAAATATCCTTGCGTCGTTCTTTCCTCAAAACAGACATACACTCTTCACTTCAGACACTGCTCGTAAATTATCGAAACACGGCCTCCATCCTCATATCAGCCATAATTATTAAAATTTTAATATTCACAACACACAAAATTTTATAAAATCATTGATAAACAAGGGAAAAACATGAAAACTATATCAATACTTCATCAATCTTTAAAAAAATAAGAACTACTATAACTCTTAGAAAGAAGGACAATGGGTGTGTCCAATAAATTTCCTACCTTATAGAATGACTTTGGGTGAGTCTATTTGACTGAACATTTCTAATTTGTAATGTTACATAATGTTTAACTTGTCAACATGTCTAACAGTTGAAATACAAATTTAATTGAACACAATTCTTTTTTTCTGTCGTTGGATAGACAACATGCAAAATGGTCATTCCTCAAAGCTGTATAAAGAATTTGAAATCATTTAATTCTCCGACGTTGAGTAAATTTATTTCTTTTGGTTAACAATAAATTTAAACAACGATGTAGACTTTGAACATCGACAACTGTCTTATTCTTGTCTACAATTCAAGAGCAGTCGACTATGCACTTGGCGATCGTTATTTCAGAATTTAGCAACAGATTTCTTATTATAATCTTTTTTCCTTCGTTTCCGGCCTGCAGGCTAAATACACGTAGCTCAAGAATACACGTTTAGTAAATATATTAACAAAAACTTGTTTAAAAATATTTACATACATGAAGTACTCTCTTGTGCTACGAAACTTGAACTGTGAAAATAATAATATAGTGTGTCTACAGGTATGTGTTTATGTATGTATTTATGTGTATACATGGATAAATGTGTAAAATTATGTGTAAATAAGTGATAAATGTGTAATATGCCACTTAACGACGGTTAGATTTTATCGAGATCGACAGCTTGTCGATGAGTTCAGCCTAGACCCCCAGGAACCTTCAGATAATCGTGCTGACGCTCTAACCAAATGAGCCACTGTTAGAACATGTTCTTCAATAATTTTTAAATATCTGAGGTATGGCATGAATAAGCCCTTATAGACCATTCTTGAGCTATTGTTTAATTACTATAACGCCATCAGAAAAGATAGTCCCGCCCTGTGAACTAGTAGTAACTGTGCTAAACAGCCTAAAGAACATGTAAATAGTGTAATATTTCCATGTCCAAAGTGGCTCAAGTGGTTAGGGCGTCAGCGCGATTAACTGAAGGTTTCTAGTTCGAGTCCAGGCTTTGGAATTTTATTTTCTATTTTCATCAATAATAAATTTATATTAATTCTTAATAATTTTGCTATTTAAAAAAAACAAACCGAAATCACTTCTTGACGATTCGAATTTGTCCAGCGAATTGATCAATATAGTGAGGCTATCCGCTTTTTAAAAGTTAAAGATTTTGTCGCTGTGGCAAGGAAGTATTTAAGTTTTCGAAACGAAAGGGTTATAAATGAACGTTTAATTTTATCACAATGAATTTACGATTACGTCTTGTTTTGTTTTGCATCGGCAAGGTTCACTGACAGCAACACTTCTTTCCTTCGTCGTAGCCCTCTTCTTGGAGTCCGCGGCATTCTTTTGAGGAAAAAGTTCGAACCAGACAATAACATGGGTTCCCTGACGCCGTTGCGTTCGAGTGGTGATTAATAGGAGCTCACGTGCTTCAGGAGTGAGGGTGGGGCGGGGATGAGGGGCAGGGTATTTGCAACTCCCCTCCCGTAATGGCTCGACGTGTGTGTGTGTCTTCCCCCTCTCGGTCTCAGTCAAGCGTGGCGAGCAAAAAAACAGAGGAGCGTCTATCACGGGAGAACAGGGCAATCCAACATCCCGTAATGAATTGTCGCGGCTGAAACATGGCGACGGTCGGGAGGTGAAATTCCTGCTTTCCAATGGTGACTTTTCCTCCTTCAACGTCCAATCTCGCCGCCTCTCTCCCTCTATTAGGACCCCCGTTAATAAACCACAGCAGAAACTCGAGGAATTCTTCCCTCCGTCAAGGAAATCAGTGGCTTCTTGAATGATGCGAGGCCAGGAGAAAGGGAAGTAGGAAGCAGGCGGGTGACACAAAAACAAAAGCCCAAGACCCGACGAGGGCAGGAAGGAATAGATAGGAAAGAGAAAAAAGCGAGAGAAACGAAATTCTATATTGTCAAGTTGTTAAGGGTTTCTAAAGTGGGGGCATTTGTCTTGTATATAAAAAAATAAGCAAACAATTCTGAAACCCTCTTATCAGATGCACTTCCTACTTATCCTAAACATTTTGAAACGTTACATATTTCATTAACATTATCACTATGTTAAATTGAACGCATTTTACTTTTAATTACTGATTTATTTAAAAATGGATGTTAAATTCTTGAAAAATTCCAAACAACTTTATTGTTGGCTACCACCACTAAGAGTGAAGGCCTATATGTTCCTCTCTCAAACTCAATTTTTTTTCTGACATCGACTTAAACACTCATGATTCGAGAAGATATGTTGAAAAAAAAATCCATTTTTATGCAGCTATCTCTTCCGAAGCGGTAAAAAGCAGAACAATGAAATTATTATATTGTTAGAGGATAACTTAAACTGTGCCTTTGAAATATTTTTTATGACAATTGGTTAAGCCTTTTTAGAGTTATTAATTTTTTTTATAAAAATGAAGAAATGGCTATAGCGTTCATACAAGTGAATCAAACTCAATAAATTAATTATTTCTTACTTAGAGGGTCCCTTAAACTGGCATTGACGGATTTTTCATGAAAATCTGTTTAACCTTTATAGAGATATTAACTTTTTTTCTAAAAATGAAGAAATGGCTGTATATTTCAACCAGCGATCCAAAGCAAATAATTTCGACATGTACGAATTCCTCTCTCAGAGTCGAATTATATTTGTAAATAAACTGATTGTCTCTGATGAACCAGTTTTGAATTATAAAGGTTCCCCCTTCCAAATTAAAGCTGCTAATTTTTCAATGTTTATAAATTATAGATTAATTTAATTATTCATATTAATTTTTAATCATATTATCCATTTCGACAATAAATATTACCTGTTTTTCATCTCTCTAAGTATAAAAGTAAGCCTAGTATATGTTAAATTTTGATGTGCAATCCATCTGTAGTGGAATATCATTCTATAATTTTCTATTTTAATATTTACATTTATCATTTTGTAGCGAATTAATCAATTATAAATCACAAATATCGATTTACGAGGTCTAAAATAATATTTAAAATTTTAATTTTTTTTAAATATTCCTTTTAAAAAAAAGATTAAAAAAATAGTTTTGCTGAATCACCCAATTTGCATAGAACAAATTCCGCAACGTCACTTTCCCCGGACCGAAAAATCAATTAACCATCTGTCAGTATTTCGTATCCGACTATAGCACTTCACATCGGGAGCCTTTGAGGAAAGAGAGGTCCCAGTCCCCGGGTCAATTGAGCGATAGCAACGAAGCCATAGAAGAAAAAAATAATCTCTATAGACCTGGGATTTGTATTTGGAGGCGATTAAAAAGAGCGCCGAGTCGACGGGAGAAGGCGACGAAAAATTTCGAGTGTAAGACGGTCCCTTTCGGTATGAGTCAGAGCGCTATCGAAAAATTACATGAGTCAGGTTGATTCTGAATCACTGCTCGATTAATGACCAAACGTAGTCGAGTGAAGCACCTGAGGCATTCACTTTTACTCCATTCATCCCCCCCCCCCAGCCCCCACCTCCTTAGGAGGGGGGAACCTCGCTATAACAAAACTCACTCTTATCGACTGTCAAACGTTACACGAGCCAATAGAATTGATCCTATTTAATGAAAAAGCTTCGACGATTAATGAGGAATTGGATTGGAAAAAATATCTTCCACTTCGGCAAATATAATGCAATCATTACAAGTATGAAAATTCAAATGTTGTTGGCTAAAATTAACTCACTGGCAATTTTTATTTTTAACTCCTGCTAGTTTGGAAATCAATCTAATGGAAACTGATTATTCGAATGAACATTATTAACTCCCAGGTAACTGCTAGGACACTGGAAGGCCTATAATAGAAGACTAATGACTCAAACTTTACCTTCATCTTTCTCCTAGTACACACATCAACAATATCTCCTGTGTTTTGGTTACGCCGATTAATTATTTTTTAAATATTCTTTTACGATATAAATAATAACAATGACAGTGAACAAAATCTAAGTAAAAACCAATTTAAACAACTTGTCCTTTTTTATCTAAACAATTTGATTTTTTCGTTTGTTCAGGTTCAGTTATTCAGTTAATTTTAATTCACTTAACTTTTTTTGCAATTTAAAAAGTATCAAACGGGCTGATTTTCATTATTTAGGTTTTACTATTAAGTTTTTTTCTGCTAGGTTCATAAAAGTAAGTTTTTAAATAAAGGATATTGCAAATATGATCAAGGAATCTATAAATGATTAAAATGCATCACTTCATAACGTCGAAAGAGGAAAGGGGTAGGAGGGATACTCTATAAGTAAATTGATATGCAAATTTGCTATGAAAGACGCGAATGAAATTCAACGTTTCCTGGTTGTAGAAATTCAGCAGGTTTAACTTTAATGTGAAAGGAATTTTTTATTATTATAAAATGTTTTTAATAATTATTTAACATGTTCTATTTTTAATAAATAAATGCGCATTAAATAAATGAATCGCATTATTTCACAATGTTTAATAATGTTTTATGTATATTTCTATGCTTATTTTCCGATGTAGATAAAATAAAAGATATTCATTTTCGAGTAAAAATATGCTGTTAAGCAAGCTCCAATATAATAGATTTATTTATATGTTAAATAATTACAAGTAAGTTTTACCTATTTGGTTGGAAATGAAAGACTTGATTATAAGTATAAGCTTATACGAGTATTTATACAGTCCATGTACATAACATTATGTACATTTTTCTTCATTTTTTTCGTGCAAATGATTTTGTTGTTTAAATAAAAATAACGATTGCTTAATTGAATTTAAAACATCTCTCGTTATCTCAAGAAGTTTAAGGCATAAGCTCTTATGGATTGGTGGATTTTCTTTGTCAAAATCATAAATACATTTTTTCTCTGTCTTATAAGTCAATTTCACTCTCGAGGTGTAGGCTTCCCCGCCCTCGCAGTGAAATTTTATAATGCTTGAATCCTCAGTAATAATCCTTGGATGATTATAACTCAATTATTCAGAAGGGACGGTAAGCTATATAGGCGTTAAAAAGGAGAGAACGGCTTTTCTCCCTCATAAATCCTTCATGAAATACGAATACGATGAGAGGGAAAGGAGAGGAAAAAACTTCGCAATTTCGAGCTATTTGAAACCGTGTAATATTCCCCGTTGATAATGAAAGTATTTTTTTAGGGGCACGAGGTGGAGAGAAGCCGTTTTTAAGGCTGAGAATGTATTAAAAAAGAGAGTATTAACAGCCTAGGAAAGGAATAATGTTGCAGTGGTCGGGGCAGAGGTCGACACTTTTTGTCGGACTGCATTAAACTCGATGCCTTTGACAAGCACACATATGCGAGCGGTTACATAAAGCCGGATGTTTTTGCAGGCTTAAAGGATTCGTCTAAAATTCCAACCTAGGCGATAAAAACCTAAGCAAGCAGGCAAAGTGAGCTTGTAAAACTATTTACATGGACAGACGGAGTGAGGACGCCCGCCGCCTCCTTATTTACGAGGCGACATCTCCGCATTTAATCAGAGAAAAGGATCGCTTGAAAAATGCCCCGGTAATTGGTGTAATTGGTCGAAGTGTTTGAACACGAACATTGACATCTACGTTTTCTCCGGAAGACTTATCGTCGTTTTAGGGAGCAGAGTTTAAAAGTTTCTTGGTTCTGTCAGGACCCTTGAACTCCCTCGGTCAGCAGGTGGCACTCTCCTCTCTGCCTGGTAAGAAGTGCGACTGCCAATTGGTGAGGGTGAGAGGACGAGAGCTTTGCTAAGGATGGGGAGGGTCGAGCTCCTCCAACGTCATCCTTTTCCTTGGGGTGACTTATGAAAAACATTAAACACGTGCATACACCCAGTGGAGGAGTTCGAAGCAGGAAAATCCAAGCGAGAGCCTCTATTCTTTCTCTATCACTCTCCACGGTATAGTTGGCGATGGATAGCACCTTTTTGAGGTAAGTAGGGGGAAAAGAATTCTTTTGAGGAGTTTTCAAAAACAAAAATCGGCTTTGCTTATATCCAAAACAGAACGCAGATGATCAAGCGGGCTGATTAGATGAAAGCCTCACTGCGTCATCGTATTTTGAAATCATATATAATGCAAATGGATTAGAGTATCGTTTTTCATCTTTTCTTTTTTTAAATCCAGAATGCATACTGCATCTCATGGCATTTCGTTAGCAATCTCTCGATTGCATTTCTATTCTTCTCAAGTTCTTGCCTCTTTATTAAAGCTTATATAAACATTTATAAATTAAGAATCATTTTATAAATCTATGTCTATATTTGATTAATATATTTGGGTAAAACAGATTGGTCTTGAAGCAAATTTAGAATCCTGCAATTTACGAGGAAAACAAATAAAACACCATTTAATTACAAAATTAAATACTTTTCTCACACATTCAAATATTGTCATTAAAGACCTTAAGGTTACGTTTTCTATTAATGGTACATTTAATAATCACTTCGCTGAGCTTAAAAGAGATCCCAGGAAACAGGATATTTTAAATGGTTGAACAACTTTTACAAGAATAACAAATGAATTTGTTTACAATGCTAGTAATTCCAAAGATTACCTATGCTTTAAAGCATCTAATGAAAACCACTACATGATTAAAAGTTTAAATTCTCAGTTAAACGATTTCTTTAGAGTACTTTAATTACCATATTGATGATATAATTGATGGTACTGTAACTGATTCAAACTTTTTGAAGAATTGTATAGTTAAATATCATATTGAATTTATTAACTTCAATTTTTAATGGTAAAGTTACGGTTCCGACTTAGTGGGTAGAATTTGTTTAAGATGCTCCAGAATATCTGCACGTAACGGAATTAATTTAACAAACTTAGTGAAATTTATATGTAATACAGGATGGA
Organism: Rhysida immarginata; assembly: GCA_023313115.1. Classification (NCBI taxonomy): domain Eukaryota; kingdom Metazoa; phylum Arthropoda; class Chilopoda; order Scolopendromorpha; family Scolopendridae; genus Rhysida; species Rhysida immarginata. Next base: position 3,506,703 of record JAHWFO010012898.1, on the reverse strand, counting down.
TAGACCCAGTAACTAAGTTAACTTATTATTATATGATTACGATTTTAAAGAAAACCTCTCTAAACCTGTCAGATATATTTAGTTAATATACCTCATTTATTTAGCGCTTTACCGTAAGTTTGGGTGAGGGGCTACTTTATTTAGCGTTTTGGTCATTTGACTGTAAGGTGCGGGGGGTGTGTGTGGCTACTTTAATGTTTGAGTGGTTTTCATTCAGTGGTTTGCTATATATATATATGATCATATTTAAGTAAATTAGTTTACAAACTCATTTTGGCTAAAATTTATTTATTTATAAATTAAAAAAATTAGAAATTACAATTAAGTTAGCAAAAGTAACAATTGTAATAATTTTAATAACAATACAAAACCATAAAAAGAATATTACATAAAATAATTTTGGTGTTGAAAGGGAAAAAAAAATTCCGCGACCTGGACTCGAACCAGGGAACATGCCTACCGTTGGCACCGCTCTAACCATTTGAGCTCCATGCGGACACTGGACAATCCGACTGCTAAGAAGTGTCTATATGGATTTCAAAGAAGTCACTAGATTACCCAAATGGCAGAGCAGGCCCCGATTCGAAAATTGGGAACCCTTCTTGCCTGAAACCATCAAATACGTAGATGAAAATATATAAATATATACAGTAATAATAAATATATAAATTTCTATATTTATTACATGAAATACTTATTAATCAAAATAGAATAAAATAAAAATTTAAAGGCTAATTGTTAAAGAAGAACATTTAGGGATAGAAAGATGCCCAAACAATAACGTATTCTAAAAATTTGAGTAAAAAGTGATAATTTTAGATTTTTTTTATTTGCTTATTCCTCAGAATTCATTAATAATTTGAAGTTCTATAACAGAGCCGGCAACCGGTTCTCCAAAATTCTTTGTGATTTTTGTTTAATAAACATTGGTTTGGTTATGATTTGTTATCAAATTACTAATCGTCAGTCATGATATCTGTAAAAAATATATATCTTTAAAAAAAATTCAAGTGCTTGTTCTAGGGTAGATTTGGCTATTTTTACTTAAAAGGTTGCCGATCCGTGTTCTATACAATTAAAGAATATGCCATACCTGTAAATGTTTAAGTAAACTCCCTACCTGAAAATTAAAGTTAGAGGAAAATTTAGAGTATAAGCAAACACTAGAATTAGCTTAGCTGCTTTCATTGACTGCTCAACAAGGACTTCAAATTATTAACTGCTAAAGGATATTCTCACACAATATTAACTGCTTTTAATGTTCTACATGAACTTTCTTGCCCTCAAAAAATGGCAGCTGTGTTGTGCTTGGAAATACGCATGCGCAGTACCCATCATTCAATGCGAAGATATTTTCCCCTTACCACAAAAGAACATCCGAGATAGGAATGCCGGATACGTATTTCCAAGGCTATTCCTTCATTCATGAATAGATAACGAAGTATAATTCTCATAAGCACAAAAATACGATCTGTGTACGGAAATGAGTTCCTGATTTATACGCTTTTAATCGAATTCAGTGGCGGGGAACCATTTTGGTCACGAAAGCCTGCTTTAGAAATCCGCCGCAGAGTTACATATCCGCCGACCAAAATGACAAATAATGACGATACCGTGGAGAAATTGCGGCAATAAAGCTGTAATGCATTCAGATTCTGAATTTAAATTAATACTGAATTTAATTTTATTACGTGAACATACTATGATGCTTAGAAACGAAAAAAAAACCTACCCCAAACATAAGGTTATAAGCGTACCTTGAAAATAGAAATATCAAAGGCAAGCACTTGACTTAAGTAATATAAAAAAATTCATAATTTGAAATTTCGCCTTAATAAAATTTATACTATATTTTTTTTATTTTTCTGTAAGCCTCCTCGGCTTTTAATTTGTTTAATGGTAAAAATGTTATTGATTTATTATTTTTGAAAAAAAATTAAATTTTTATCTATTGTTACATTAAGAATTGCAGATAGATCAAACTGCTTAATTCTAAGCACGAATCAATCTCAAATGAATCACTCTCGCCCAACCAAATCCGAATTCCAGTACCAGTGGAATTTTTATTTAAGATTTTTGATACACACGTCGACTACAAATCGATAGAAAATTCGAGATTAACTACTTTTTTTGTTCTTGAGAACTCAGAATTTTATACATTTTCTGAAATAAAATATGCAACGAATTATAATAATTTATAACACTGTTTGATAAGCATAGTCTTATGCGTGATATTAGGAGAGAAGTGAGGTTTTGAAAAGCTGTAATCAAGTTTATCTGTATTTATTACTTAATTTAACTTGGATAAAATGTTTTAGTTGAAGATATATTTTTCTGAGGGGATAATATTTATTACTTTAAAATACGCATGCATAATTATAGATGTACATTAACCGTCTTTGTTATTTCTAAGTCGCTGTATACAGTTTCTCCATGTAGTTCGGCAAGGAATTGCATATAACTTTTACATGCATTGTTTTAATAGCCGTTCCTTTTAGTAATGCTGTCAAGTTCAACATCCTTTTTTGCAGTAGCGTCTTTATTAAGTATATTTCTTCCACAGTGATGCAAGTTTCAATGGCAAGGAGAGGAACCTGTGCGAGGGGTTCTTAAATGCGCCAAGAAATTCACTTTGATCGTGTCATTGAACTTTGTGTGAATTACAATTCGTTAATGTCACTTGGGTGACCAGCGATATCTAACAAGCTTCAATTTTAGCCATTTATATATTAACTCTCTCCTACTTAATATCCTCTGATGTTTATTTTTGATTTTTTTATTTTATTTATTTTTTGTTTGTTTGTTTATTGTGTTCAGTTTATTTTTAATTCTTCCGAATAATATCTTTATCAGAGTAATTTATTTTGTGTTGATAATTGTATATAATGGCATATTTTTTATAATAAAATAGTTTTAAATATTCTAGGTTTATAAGGTTTCTTTCATTTCGCAACGAAATTTCAAACATTTCTGTAGACAACTTCGATTTAATGAATTTTTCTCGAAAGATTTTTTTAAACCAATCTACTCTGCATAGATCCTGTACATGTATTAATATAATCTTCAGCAATGTGAAAATATGTGAGGAATTATTAATGAAATAGAAATGGGGAGGAAATTCGGGGGAAGTATGGGAGAGAGAGAAAGAGAGAGAGAGAGACGACATGGTATTCGAGGAACACCAAAAAAATCATTAAATCATAACTTCAGAATTCTTAGTCATTCACCAGAGCAAAAGATATTTCTATTGTAGAAAAAAAAAACTTCATCATTAAACAAAAAGACTTTAAACTTTTATTGGCTGGTGAGTTACAATATGGAGCTAAAGTTAATTTTTAAAATATTGTCTTGTTAGTTCCTAATTGGCTACTAAATTTTCTCTAAACTCGTATCTGTTCTTTCTGGAAAATAATTCATGTCCGCTTAATCAGTCGAAGAAACCCCTACCAGAGGTTTTGATTAGATAGAAAGAATTTTACGATCTCAAACCACCCCTTATCTGTTTCTCTTCTATATCTGACCTCCTTATTCCAGACTCACACTGAACGTCTTTTCTAATGACTGCAAAGCCCCCTAAAGAAATTGTTCCTATCTCAAGCTTTATTCATTCTACACTTTTTGCTCAATTAACTTGAAGCTGAAAGAGTATAATCTAACGCAAGGAATAGCTTAATTAACGTTGTTATTTATTAAGCATAAAAATTAAATTTATTTTCTATCGACTCTTTAAAACTTTCATCCAGAGAAGCTGGATTTGACCCTGAATCATGAAAATCTCTGAATTCAAATCATAGCCAAAACTGAAAAACTTCTTTGTTACTAGGACTAACTCGATAAAAACCTCTCAATCTATTAAAAAAAACGATAAAATGAGAAATCTTTATTTTTACTTATTTATTTATTTATTTATTAAGAAGGTACAAAACATCCACTCAGGGCCTATATGGGCAGAATATAACAATATATAGTAAATTGAATGTAAAGATGTAAGTTCAAGAGAAGGTCGGAAAAAAAGAGAGAGAAGGAAGAGAAAAGAAAACCCAGAAAAGATAACCTATTGCGCTATTCTTTAAAAATATTTATATAAAGGTTATGTGCAATTAACCAAAAGCTATAGCGTAAATTTGTAAACTTATGAAGAAAAACAATGTCAATTTTTAAATACCTCTTGTAAAATAATCTTAAAAATTTGAAACATTTTATGTATTCAATGATTGTAATATATTATTTTACCGTGTATTCTTCCAGGTTTTCCTGATTCGTTACTGGCCATAATGGAGGGCGGAGGAGAAACAGAAGGCTTGGTGTACACAGGCAACACCACCTACTCCCCTCATGACGCCATCGAATTGGATCCCGCACCTTCTGCACGAATCACTATGTTTCCTAGGGAAGCCACTATATTCGCTGCTGTCTGCTGCATCATCTTCATTATTGTCGGAGTCATAGGTAAGAAAATAAGAATGTCCATTTTTTTTGAATTGCTTAAAGCAAAGATTCATATTGGTTTTCCGTAACCAAGTAAAATTTTTAATTATATCATAGCCTTCATCGTTTAAAAGCTATGTAATCTACATCCATATTTTATGACTGGTGTTTCGCGAACTTGTTGCAAGAGTTCCTTCATAAAAAAATCGTTGGACAACACCGAAAGATTAAGAATCTCTGACTGAATAAAGTTGTAAAATACCTACAATATCAACCTTTCAAGAAGAGTTAAAAAAAAGCCACATCTATTAAAACACAGATCATCAACAAAATACAACATAAAATCTTTAAAACAAAATAAAAAAGCTAAAACCGTTTATATGAAATTTAATTCCATCACAGAATTTATTATTTTAAGGGGAAAATGCGTACTTTACATGTGATTAACTTGGACCATTTAAACGCTTGGAAGAAGAAATATAACTAAGAACCCAAGGTTACACTTGAAGAAATCTTTCTAAAGGTGTCAAGTAGACGGATTAAAAAAAAAAAAAAAGATTCCCAAGAATTTTTTGATTTATCACATACAGTACAATAATCAGTCGAATGAAAAGCTATTAACGATATGTTTAGGAATTCTAAAGCGCCAGAGATTTACAATTAGCTAACTATCAGATAAGACTCTTGGTGGTAAAATAGATAACTACACAAAGATAACTGCTCTTTCTACAACTTACAACTGATCTTGGCTGTGTATTTATATTTCGTGTTGAGGTCTAATTTCTGCTCTTCTAGTTGTTGAAAATGGTTTTGAAAATATGTGTTTAGTAAAGCAGCATATGTATACTGCAATAATGAGATATCCTTAAGAATAAATGCTCGAGTTTCTATGCCTAATTTTGAAGGTTGAACAGACCTTCCAGGAAAAAAATACATTTACGAGGGTTGTTCAAGAATTTTTGCCTCCTAGTCTGTAACTTTTTTTATTTGTTAACCAATTTTCAAAGTTCTTTTTGTATCTGATACTTACATTTGTCCTCTAGGTAATGCACTATTCACTTTTCGACAGTCCCCATCCCCTTTCCACGCATTGCGCCAACGCCTGACTAGTCAGGTGAACCATCGGAGAGGAATTCCGGGGTTGTTGTCGATACCAGGATTGAATGGCAGCTTTGGACCCTCTTCTGCAGTAAGATAACGCCCGTCCGCACACGATCAGCATACACCAGAGGCGTTGCAGCGCCTACCGTTCAGAGATGAAAAACTGCAGTTCAAAAATGAAAGACTTTGCACCTTGCGACTTTCACCACTTCCCAAAAAAGAAAGAGCACCTTAAGGGATGTGAATTGCGTTCTGACGATGAGGTGAAAGATGCCATTCAATCCTCGTGTCGACAACAACCTGGGAATTCCTCTCCGACGGGTTCACCCAACTAGTCACGCGTTGGCGCAATGGGTGGAAAGGGATGAGGACTATATCGAACAGTGAATAGTGTGCATTACATAGATGACAAATGTAAGTATCAGATACAAAAAGAATTTTGAAAATCGATTAACAAATAAAATAGTTACGGACCAGGAGGCAAAAATTCTTGAATAGCCCTCGTTTGTATACAGATCTATATATAGATATAGAACCCTCGTATGATTTTATAACCTGGTATTCGCTAAATATTTTCCATAAAATGGATGATACACTGTCTTCTGAGTAAATATTTATAACGAAGTGAATAATGAATATTTATAAATGCTTGCATTTATTCCAAGGTAGTTAAGCTAGAGGGGCTATTTCAATTGAGTTTAACGTCAGTAAGTTATAACAGTCTGAGATTTCCTTCCTTATAATTTAAGCTGTGAAGGAGAAAAATAGTTTTCAAAATTGCTATACAAGTATTTGTATTTGTTGTATTTCATATATAAATGAAGTTTTTAAATTTTTAAAAATATGTTTTAACAAAAGAGCAATAATAATGTTGCATGAATGTAACATCTTGAAACATCAAGTGCAAACTCATTCTAATACATTTTAATAGAAATCAGTAGATTTTATAAAAATTGTACATTCTATGCAATTGATATTTTCTAATAACCCTCTGTTATTTCTTTAGGAAACGTTTTGACTATGTTGGCCCTATCAAGCTGTATCAAACTTCGTAATGCCACAACTGCCTTCGTGATTAGTCTTTGTGCAGCGGATCTCATCTTCTGTAGCTTCAACCTCCCGTTGACGGCGTCTCGCTACATTCATGAATCGTGGATCCTCGGGGACACTCTTTGCGCTCTCTTCCCGTTCTTCTTCTATGGGAACGTCGCCGTTTCCCTCATGTCCATGACGGCCATCACCATTAACAGGTAAGCATCGCTCATTGTTCGGAAGCGAACTTTTGAAAATCGTTTCTCTTTTAATGTCAAATTCTTTCAAAAATTCAATCTTTATATAGGGAGGGCTTGAAGGATGATGAAAGGAAAGTTTAAAGGCAAATTACAGAAAGTTTTTATATGATCTTAGAATTCTATTCCATTCACAGAACTTTGAACATCCAATGCGGGAAGAATTACAGAAAGACTACGTATTTAATAATCTAATCCAATGTTAATTTCCCATTCTTATCATGAATCATCATCATAAGCTTTCTAAACGACTCTACTCCATCTTCCTCTGTCCTGTACTTTTTTTTTCATTCGTCATAGCAACCTCCTTACTTGAGAATGTCAATCATCTTAACGTCAATAACGCGAACATTTTTTTTCTATGAAGAGAGATAAAACACGAAAGGATACTGTAACGAAAACTACCTTTAATTTTTGGTATGGAATAAAACACATTCAACTTGAAATTACTTTCAAAGGAAGCAGATACAAACGTAATCTTAATCCAAATTAACTTTTCGCTACGTCATAAGAAAAAGAACAAAACATCCTACTTATATTTTATCCTGTTAATATTGCTGCTGGATATTGGCCAGCATGCCGATTAAAACTAGCTTCTTATACAATTCGCAGAGTGTGTTTTACCTTTTATTCAAGTATACCGCCCACAACTTATTGAGCGTTTTTAAACATCAACAAAATTTTCTCACTCACAGTAATAATTTTATTACAGAAAATGAAAATAAAGGATAAAACTTTTAGTAAAAGTAAACAACATTTGATTGCAAATACTTAAGTCGATAATTTTCTAAAATAAATTTCATTGAATAGACTTGAGCTTTATTATTGATTTTAGTTTATTTGTTTGAGTTATTGACTCACTTGTCTACTATTTCGATTGCACTTATCGATATTGAATGACGCTGGATTCTTTGATCTATCTATTCTATTGCAAAGTATAAAAGAATTAATTTAAAACAGTTGTTCGATATCGATATTTCTAATCAAAGAAATTAAACTCAGGCCTTGAAACATTTTTTTGTATTTCTTATTTGTGAAAGGAATATTTTTAACGGAACATAAGAGATCTTCTTTAAACGTAAAAATTGATCGCTCAAATATTTCTAGATCAAATTTTCAATAAATTAATAAATAAAAAAAAATTAGAGTTAACATTCGAAGCATAAGATAATCATATTATTGGAAACTTGGAAGGGAAAAATTCCGCGACCAGGATTAGAACAAGGGACCACGAGTATTCTGTTCTTTGCCTCTACTAATTGGGCTACCAAAAGGTGAATTTATGAACCATAAATTTATAATGCATTGAATACTTGATTCTTATTTTATTTCTGTTGGTTTCACTTATCTCTTTATCAGGGAAGAAATGAAAATTAAGAAATCAACAGAGTAAATAAGAGGTTACCTTAAAATCTGTAGATACTAACATATGTAAAAGTCCAGAGAAAACAAGAT